>JBAGKJ012136416.1:0-13851 GCA_037179465.1 Phronima sedentaria | reverse complement strand
AAAGCTATTCTAGATGCTCCTTGCCCGGAAAATATTGTGCAGTTACAAAGCTTTATAGGTCTGTGTACCTTTTATCATAAGTTTACTCCTAATTTCAGTACAGGTTTAGCTCCACTTTACAAGTTGTTGCATAAATTTTTTTTAATTTAAATGGGATACTGAACAAAACTGTGCATTCAATCAAATAAAACAATTATTTTCAAAGGCTAATATTTTAAAACTCTTTGATCCTAGCCTACCCACTGCTTTGGAGACTGATGCTAGTTGCCATAGGCGTGCCTACAGGGGGGGACGCGTCTCTGTGTCCCCCACCCTAGGCACGCCAGTGGTCAACAGGCAGTTGTCGATGCAGCAGCACCACTTTATAACACTATATGCACGCATGTGCCTGTTCTACTGGTCATAGGCGTGCCTACAGGGGGGGGACGCGTCTCTGTGTCTCCCACCCTAGGCACGCCAGTGCTAGTTGCTATGGCGTAGCTGCAGTTCTTCTGCAGTATCATTCAGGTAATTGGTGCCCTGTACAGTTCGCTTTACGAACTTTTAGCTCTTCCGAGAGAAATTCTCAAGTAGAACGTGAAATTTTGAGTGTTATTTTTGGTTGCGAAAAGTTTAAGCACTATTTACTGGGCACGTGTTTTGAAATTCGCAACGATCATAAGCCTTTACAGGATATTTTTGCTTGTAAAAATGGTCTACCGGTTAAATGTTCACCGCGCATTCAGAGATTGGCTTTGCGCTTGCAACAATTTAGGTTCAAATTTTCCTACATAAGAGGTAAAGATAACTTAACGAGTGATTTTCTTAGCAGGGTTCCAATTTCAGGTAAATGTGTAAACTCAGAACCTTATGAGCTAATTTTTGTAATTAAGAGTTTGGAAGATTATTCTGTTAACTTTGCTGATATTCAAGCTCATACATTACGTGACCGAAATTTATGTAGGCTAAATTTTTTTAATTAAATTTGGATTTCCTCATAAAGTTGACCAAACTATTAAGCCTTACAAGCTTTGTTCTTCTGAATTGTCGATCATCAAATATTGTATAATGTATAGAGAAAGGGTGTTAATTCCAGAATCATTACGTAGTAAAGTTTTGGAACTTTTTCATGCCGAGCATCCAGGCATATGTGCCATGAAGTCCTTGGTACGTTCTTTGATTTGGTACCCAGGTATTGATTCGGATGTTCAAAAGTTAGTTCAGCAATGTACTATTTGTGTTCAAAATAGATCTAAACCCTCTCAAAATATGACTGTAGATTGGCCTAAGCCTAAAGAGAAATGGGAGAGAATTCATGTTGACCATTTTTTCATTGAGAATAAAATTTTATTTGTAGTTATTGATGCACTGACAAAATATATAGAGTGTGAGGTTGTTTCCAGTACTTGTTCGGGGGAGGTTATTGAAACACTACGTGCAATTTTTAGCAGAAATGGCCTCCCTAGAGTTTTGATCAGTGACAATGCCACTAGTTTTTCATCTAGCGAATTTTCAGAATTTGTTTTGCAAAATTCAATTGAACATTTGACAATTGCCCCTGGGTCTGTTGCCTCAAATGGCCAAGCAGAGCGTGCAGTGCAAATAGTCAAAAGACTATTGAAATAAAATATTAAGGGCTCCTTTAAAACTCGACTAAATCAATCTTTGCTTTTTTATAGAAATGTCCCTCATTCAGTTACAGGTATTGCTCCTTCTGTGGCCCTAAATTGTCGCAGATATACTACTCTGAAAGAAAAGTTAAATCCTTTATATTCTTATGTGTCCACATCTGGTAAAAAGTTAATAAATTCTTTTGCGGAAGGAGATATGGTCATGGCATTAAATTTACGTACTGGTCCTAAATGGTATAAATCTACAGTGTTAGAAAAGCTTAGTGTAAATATGTACAAAATTTATGTTCATGCCTTGGATTTAGTTTGGCGCAGACATATTCACCAACTTATAGTCTGTCATGATGATATCAGTTTTAGCGATCTTGTTTCACCTAACAGGACTGAAACAAGTATTGCTCACCCAGATAGATTAATTACTGAAGCTGTGAATGAAAATGACATTGGTAACTCTACCAGCGGAAATTCGGAGTTAAATAACTCTGTTGTTCATAATGGTACTGCTGGTAATTCAAGTGTTTCATTAGATAACAATTCTGTGACTTTACGTAGATCTACTAGGTTGAAAAAACCTACAGAAAGATATATCACTTTATGTTAACATTTCTAAGAGGAGAGATGTGTTGTATATCATTATAATCCCATAATAATCATTCTATAATATCATTTCATATATATAATATAAGATGTAATGAGATAGTTGCTCATATGACTTAACTAGATAGTTGCTCATATGACTTGTTTTTATTGTATTTAATGTACAGTTTGGTATAGTAAAATATATATACATTTTTTGGTTGTAGTGTTCGTGCCGGTAGGAGGTGTGTGTTGTGTCCGCTCCATTGTGATAACTCAGCTAGGCTCTATTACTACGTCTTAGTCAAGCAATATGAACGACGAAAGCGACTCTGACTCTTACCAGGAGAGTGATAAAGTTTTGGGCGCGATAAGAAAGTGCGTGTCGATGGTTCCTGAAAGACCAAGACAAACAAATAAAGTGAAGAGCAATGACCTTAATTCTCTGAAAAAAAGACTAGAAAGTTGCTTGTCCTCCCAGGAATCACCTCGTAAGCTTCGATCATCTGGTAAGGATATTAACTCTTCAGGTAGTAATTCATCCCTGTTAGCTAACTCCCGGATTGGCAAGAAGGCCATTGACGAGTCCTTCAGAGAGTTAGCCGTAGACTTCAAATTATTTCAGGAAAAATTCCATATCCTCTATGAAGTTTCCATGGAGTTAATTGATCGTATGGAGGATGTGGAGTCAAGGTTGGATAAACTTGAGGGTTCTGTGCATAGATCATCTACCTACGCTGAAGTCGCTTCTTGGCCTAAAGCTAAGTCTGAAAATGACAGATTAGATAAACTTGAATACACTGCTAGTGAAGAACAACGGAAGACAAGAGAACTAGAGGTCACCATTACGCATCCAGATATAGACCCATCGGTGTCGGACCTTGAAAACTGTACTAAGGATTTTATGCACAGAAGCATGAAGTTAGATAATCGAGAAATTGACATGAATTTGTCCGTCACAAAAACCGCAAGAAATAATACGGTTTTGGTGAAATTCTCTCATGCGCGGTTCAAACTTTTTTTATTCGCGGCCAAGAAAAAACTAAGAGAATCAGGTGATCTGACAAATAAGGATCTGTATATCAACGATAACCTTACCTCGTACAACTTTTCAATTTTAATGTCCTTAAAGCGTGAGAAAAAGAGTAGACTAGAGAGGAATATTTCTAATTTCTCTAGTGTATACACCTACCATGGAAAAGTCTTTGTAAGAAGGAACCAGAATGCGGACCAAAAAGCAGTTCAGATAAAAAGTAATAAAATGCTGCAATCTTTTTTAAGTAGCTTGGACACAGCTGAACAGATCTCGGAGGATTAGTAGTTTCGTGTCTACATCGTAGTTTATTTCCGCACTTTTTTTCTGTTAAATGTATAGTGATTTTTACAATGATGTGAATTGTACTAAACGTAGTTGGATTGATATGTCGCTAGAGATTTCAGGTAATAAATTATCAATCTTGTGCGTAAATGTTAGGAGTTTAAATAGTAAGTTCGGTGAACTCTTAGGTTTTTTATCTATGCTTAAAACTAAATATACTTTTATTATATTAACTGAAACATGGGTAAATGAAAGTAATGATATTGGTTTTGCGATAGGAGGGTATAAATTTAAGTCTGTTTGTAGGAAAGATAGAATTGGCGGTGGAATACGTATTTATTATAGAGACTATATAAAGGTAGAGGTCGTTCATGATAATTCGGGTTGTCTGCATAATTTAGAGTCACTTTTTTTGAGAGCTAAATTGCCGGGGTTCGGATTTTTAAATCTATGTGGCATTTACAGGCCGCCTGGTCGTCCCGTTAGTTTATTTTTTCAAAGAATTGAGGAAATTTTGAGCAGTATTCATACTGAACATACTTTTTTTGCAGGGGATTTTAACGTTGACTATTTGTCTGAGATAGCATCAAGTCCTGGGGGTGAGCTGACGAATATAATGAATTCATTTGGTTTTAGAAATGACATCAGTTTACCCACATATGTTTCGCCAATAACTGGTGTAGATGGATCCTGTTTGGACCATATATGGCAGAACGTGGCGATAGTTAGGAAAAGCTATGTCTTATCTCCTAATATTTCGGACCATTATTTTGTTGCAACTGTATTAAATTTGGAATTACCAGCTGTGCCGCACAAAGTTAAGTTTCGAGATTTTAGTCAGAGGAATAGAAACATTTTTTTGGAAAATTTAAACTTTGAATTTTTATCGTGCCGGCCTCCTCGTTGGGACATTGATGCTTATCTGGACTATTTTACGCTTTTCTTAAGGAAACTTCTCGACAAGTATTTCCCTGAAAAAACTAAATTTATTAGTAACAAACGTTTAGCCAGCCCGTGGTTAACATCAGACATTCTGTTTTGTATACGGAAGAAGCATGTGTGGTACGGGTGGCTTAAACAGGGAATTATTACTGAGCAATCTTACAAATCATATGCATATGCACTTAGAGAATTATTAAAGTTAGCTGTGGCTGAGTATTACCGACATAAATTTGAAACTCTAGGGTCTGATTCTAGAAAGAATTGGCAGGTATTAAACCAATTATTAGGTAAAGGTTCAAATGAAGTTTCGAATAGTATGATTGTTGATAATGTGCAAACGAGTGATCCTTCTGTTATTGCTAATTCTTTTAACAGTTTTTTTATTGATCGCCCACGCGTCATAATTGATTCCATTTCCCCTCCTGACCTTGACTATATGAACCTTGTTCCACAAAGTGCAGGGTCAATGGTTTTTTTGCCTACTAATGCCAATGAAGTATCTACTATTATTTGTAGCTTAAAAAAACAAGGCGCAACCAATGACTTACCAGTCAAATTTCTTAAAATGTGTGTTGCTAATGTATCATTTTTACTTGGTGACTTGTTTAATTTGTGCTTTGAAAATAACTACTTTCCAAGCGCACTGAAACTTGCGAGAGTAACACCTATTCATAAAAAAGGTTCGAAACGCGAGTTGAACAATTACCGGCCCATCTCTGTGCTTACCAACTTTGCTAAAATATTTGAGTCACTCCTTTATGAACGATTGCAGTCTTTTTTTAGTTCTCAGAAACTCTTATCTGAAAACCAGTTTGGTTTTCGCAGCAGTAGGAACACTGAGCTTGCAGTGTTGAAAATGGTTGAGAGGATTATGCCGGCACTTTCGGAGAAAAAGTTTGCTATTGTTGTGTTTTTGGATTTTTCAGCGGCTTTTGATACCATTGATAGGGACATGCTCCTGAACAAGTTATATAGGTATGGTGTGAGAGGATCTACTCTGGATCTAATTAGATCATATTTTTTGGATCGGTTTCAATATGTTGCTTTTCATGAGAAAAACTCTAGCCTTCTAGAACAGACTGTAGGAACTGTTCAGGGGTCAAAGACCGGACCATTTTTTTTCGATGTGTATAGTAACGACATAAATTCTTTGTGTAAGACTGAGGAGTGTTTGCTGTATGCAGATGATTTGTGCCTGACTTTTTTACACCATGATTTGGACGAACTTGTTGCCTATGCAAATTCGCAGCTGGCTCGCATTGAGGATTGGTGTAAGTTTAACAAACTTAGTTTGAGTCCCGATAAATCTGAATTTATGGTAATCACTACGAAAAATATCACGTCTGAAATTTCCTTAAGTATCGGTGGCCATGAAATTTCTAGGAGAAATAGCGTAAAGTACTTGGGAGTATTTATAGACGATAGATTAAAGTTTGGATCTCATGTAATGCATTTAAAAACTAAATTAGCCAAGTTGTGTGGTGTGTCCTATAGACTGAGGAAGTATCTAGATCTTAATACCGCGAAAAAATATTATTTTTCATGTGTATATTCCTTATTGGTATATGGAATTGGAGCATGGGGAGGTGCATTGCACTGCTTTGCGAATTCGGAGGCACTGCTCAAACAACATCGCAAAATTGTTAAAAATTTGTTTGCAAACTTCTTTCCTGCAAATACTTGCCTTTTTAAAGCCGTTGGCTTATTAAAATTGGTTGACATACACCGCCTATATTCAGCGATTAATATGTATAAAATGCTGAAGTTAAATGAATGCCCTACAATTAGAGAAAATTTGAATTTGGTGCAACCTGATTATTCATATGAAACTAGGCACAGACATATTTATGTAACACCGTTTCCTCGTGTAAATCCAATAAAAGCTAATTATGAATATCAATTTATTTCGATATGGAATAGTCTACCTAACCATTTGAGAGATTGTTCATCGTTAAAGTCGTTTAAGTCTCAATTCAAAACCTATTGTATAGAGTCTTATTAATTTTTTTTCCTTGCCCAAAAGCTTAGTGCTTCGAGTGGCTTGCAAGATGTTGTTTTTAGATACATATGGCTTTATAATTTGTACTTGTATGTTGTTTTTAATCTGCAATAAATCTTTATCTTTATCTTTATCTTTATCTTTATCTTTATAGTATCTACTGAGTGGTTCTGTTGTTTGTGCTTTCCCTTCATATACTACACTGGCGACGCGGTATATATCTACAATATGGAGGAGGCAATGAAAGATTATTCTAAAAGTTTTAACTCAGAAATAGAGAGTGTGCAAGAGTTTCTTCAGCGCTTCAAAATGCAAAATTTCGAAAAAGTTGAAAAAGCTAAAGCGGATCCAAAATCTAACAAGATGGCATTATACATCTCTAATGCATTGCCTGTCAAAATTTTGACCGACGTTCAGCGCCGGCTACAACCAAAGAAGCTCACGGATGCCACATACGAAGATATAGAAAACCAGCTAATTTCGGCCTTTGGGGTAAAGAAAAGTATAGTTGGAGCTTCAGTCACATTCCTGACCAGAAGACAGAAGAATGGTGAGAGCATTGAGGCTTATGCCAACAATTTAAGGTCGGTTTGCCCAGAAAGGCCGAACCGATTTTTATGGCCGCGAGTCGGCTCTAAGAGTTACCATCCATTCAGGTGTTAACTCGATGGCGTGGAGTTCGTTTACGCGACGACGGGCCGGTCGTCGCGGAAGTGCCCCTTGTTCAAAGGGATCTCGTATCTCCTGGTCTTCGCCTACACTGAACTAAGATCAGGTGTGTCTATTCTATTAATTGTGCCTTTACTGTATCATTTCGAATTTCTCATTCTTGCAACATTTTGCAGGTGTTTTAAATAGCTGGATTAATTAGACAAACCGTTATAATAATCAATATTTAAGGCTCAAATATGGAACTGCAGGCGCACACTTTTGCATTCTAATGTAAGTTAGTCAGGATTGCACATTTAACTGTTTTGACAAGTGTTTTGACAATTTAACTGTTTTGACAATTGTTTATAACAACCTTACCGTAGCTCAATCGCCCTGCATTCACAGCTCAGCGGCTAACGGGCGGAGCTACGCAACTGCCAGAGGGTCCTTGCCTGAAGTTTATGTGCGCACCAGCCTCGTACGGCCCCGTGCAAGACACCCTTGTGAGTACCCATGCAGTTCTCGTACTCTTGTTTTAAGTGTTGTGTCAGAAGTGAAATCTTTTCAAAACTAAACTTTACTCAACCTCACAGAACCGAGGCCTTCGCTCTCAACTCTGGTCAAGCTTCTCGGTTGTATCCTCAAACTTGGTAAGTACAACCTTTGAGGTGCCCTATGTTTTAAAATAACTTACCTGTACCTGAAAACATTTTTATTAAACCTACTTGGGATATATCAAGGTTAAAAAAAAACTTTTTTCTTTACATTTCACATCGAAACTTACTTTTTAAGCGTTAATATCAATTTCTCACGCTTCCGCAGCGCTCAGTTACATCTGCTTCATCATAGTGCGGCTCCTTGTTCTGGGTCCAGCGTTGCGAGGTCAGTTACAAATTTAACCTTACCCAATATTAGTGTGTAAGGAATTTTGAAGGCGGTTCAGGACCTCACCCCCCCCCCCTTCCTCCCCCAGGTAGACATTTCCGGGACTTCTAAGGATCGGGAAGGTTCTGCGAAGGGGTCTGACTCCTATCGCAAGAAAAGGAAGCTTTCTTATCCAACGGGGGATGTCCGATCCTCCGGTTCAAGCGATGCTACTGGTGGGACGAACACGTCCGGCCTGGCGTCACTACTGAGTCGAGCGGAAGAAGAGTTAAAACGGCGTACCGCTTCTCTTCCTGTCCCGCCTGAATCACTCCTGCTGAGGTCCCCACCCCCTCCCCCGCAGGAATTCTTCACTAATATAGCTACCTTCGGTGGGGGGGCCGCTATTGATGCCAGTCCCAGTGGGTCGGTAAACCTGAACCCGCCTTTGACAAACCCTTCCAGTGGGGAGAGTTCCGCCACTAGCAATGATTTGGCCGAAATTAAAAACATGATGAAACAGCTCATAAATACAACTGCGGCGCTTGTGCGTGCTAACACCTCTGGCGATGGCACTGCAGAAGTCCCTCCCCGTCCTACTAGTTCTTCTTCCTTCGGCTCCTCCCAACGTGTTTCCCATCGCGAATCTTTTCAACCCCGGCATGCCATCTCGCAATGGCCTCCTGTGATCCTCCCTTTGGAGCCGTAGTCACATGGACATGTTCAGCAGGATGCCCCTGCCTCCCCTGTGCAGAACCAGCTGTTCTCCGACACGCAGGTTCCTCGCGCTACAAATTTAGCAGACATCCTCCAGGCGGCTCTCTCCGGTGAGCCCCTTTCTTCCGACCTTCCTTCTCACGTTTCTGCTATTGACTCTTCTCTTTCTACCTCCACTATTCACATTCCTCAGATAGAGAAACTGAAAGCCAAGATTCAGGATGATTCCTATGTTGATTTTCATGAGCTGGTCGCTCCCTCTACGCAACCGTTACAGTTTACTTGGGGCCCTTCCGGGCCCTTGGTTAACTATGAATCAAGGAAGAAACGCCCTCTGACCAGAGAACAGTGGGGAAGGCGTTCATCATGTTCCGCGCGTCATATGTCGAGGCCCACCCTTCGGCTGGGCCTGGACTTAAGAAGTACCTGTTTTCCATCGTCGAGATGATGGGGGACAGAGTAGATTGGCGCGCCTATGATGAAGGGTTCCACCAACAACAAGCCATCACAAAGATGCCTTGGGATCGGTTCCACTTCATCCTGTACGCAAGGAACCAACTTAGTGCGAAACGCTTTGACCATACCTTTCTTGGAAGGTCAAAAATTGGGGGGAAGTCAGCCAATTCTAAAGCTGTGCCCCCGGGGTACTGCTTCGACTATGGTCATCCAGACAAGCGGTGCGCTCGGATTAACTGCCCGTTCCACCACAAATGCAGCATTTGCCACCTATCCCACCCTACTTACCTCCACGAGCGTTCTAAGGGCGGGAAGGACCCCAAGAGAAAGCAGTCAGACGCTAACAAAGGGAACAAGTCTCCCAACACCAATAATACTAAGTAAGTTGGGAGAGTTCCTGTCTGGCAGCCCCGATAAGGATTTCCTTGCTGATGGGTTCGCGCAGGGGTTCGATTTATGGTTTGAAGGTGAACCTTTAGAGGTTTTTAGTTCGAACTCTTCTCCTTTTTTTTGTAATTTTCAGGCAGCGAAGAATAAGGTGCTTGAGGAAATAAAGAAAGGAAGGATCGAAGGGCCTTTCTTTTCGCCTCCTTTTAATAATTTCAAAGTGTCTCCATTGTCCTTAAGACCAAAGTCCACTCCGGGGAAGTTCCGCCTACTACATAACTTATCCTACCCGTATAACTGCGCTGCAGCGAACTTCAACATCCCCGATTCAAAAGCAAAAATTTCTTGTGCCTCGTTCGCGGATGCGTTAACCTTAATTTGCGGTCACAGTTCGCCGTTCCTAGCGAAGTCTGACATCGCAGAAGCTTTTCGTCTAATTCCATTACACCCTTCTTGCTACCCCACCTGACTGGTTTCAAACTCGCGAACTCCTTTTATTTTGACAAATGCCTCCCTATGGGGGCGAGGTCTTCCTGCGCCATATTCGAACGTTTTTCGGATGGATTAGTCTTCGCGCTTAATACTCACTTTGGTGTGCTGAAAAGTCGTTAAGGTTCTCGACGATTTCCTGTTCGTTGGCAGCAACTTCCGCGAATGCAATGAGGCACTCTCAGCCTTTAGAGTCCTAAGTAAGGAGATCGGATTACCGTTGGCGGAAGAGAAGACTTTTAATCCTTGTAAAGATTTAACGTTCCTTGGCATCAGAATGGATATTCAGGCGGGACTGTTAAGTATTCCTCCTGAAAAAATTATTAATTACAAAGTCTCGTTACTGGCTATTCGCGAAAGAGGTCATTGCTCTTTGAAGGAGTTACAGTCTCTCATTGGAAAGCTTGCCTTTGTAGCTTCCATTGTGCCGGTAGGCCGAGCTTTCCCACGGAAAATGTATTCCTTTACTAGCGGGGTTACGGCTCCGCTGGCCAAGGTGACCCTCTCTCACGACGTGGTTCAGGACCTTCGTGTCTGGGAAGTCTTCTTGGAAGACTTTAACGGGAAAACGTTTTTCCCGTCCCCTCCTGAGTCAGAGGATTCTTTAAACATGGGCAGCGACAGCTCTCTCCGTGGCTATGGAGCTACTTTTCAGTCTCACTTTTTCTATGGGCCATTCCCCGAGTCTTGGTCTAGATACAACATTATGTTCCTAGAGCTTTACTCCATTTTCATGCTTTTCTCTCTTTTCCAGTCTAAACTCGCTAATAAATCTGTCACATTCAGAACTGACAACATGGCTCTGGTCCACACCTTCAACACCCACACTTCTAAACATCCTCTAGTGCTGACTCTTCTCAGAGAACTTCTGCTGATTGCCCTTGTGAATAATATTTCTTTTAAATTCTTGCACATCCCCGGTAAATTTAACCTAATCTGTGATGCTCTTTCTCGGAATAAGGTACCCGTGCCTCTCCTCCTGGAGCGAGGCTTCAACCTCTCACCGTTCCCGGTTCCTCCCCGACTGAGGCCGCACAACTGGCAGCCAAAGCTAACCGACTGTTACAATCTGCTTACGCGCCCAGGACGTTGTTGACCTACAACACTAGGTGGAGGCACCTCGAGCAGTTCCTTCGCCGTCTCAACTTGCCTGTGTCTCTACAAATTCCCTGTGAACACCTTGCGTTGTATCTAACCCGACTTTCCTCCGATGGTCTCAAACCTACGTCGGTAAAGGCGGACTTTCGGCGGTCGGGTGGTTTCACAGAATGAAGAACTTGCCTGACCCGGCGGGATTCTTCCTCCTGCAGAGATTGTTGCGACGTTTGGCCAGGACTAGTCCCCCTCCTTTAAGAGTAAAACCAATTACGAATCCGCTGTTGGATTCTCTTTTGGCCCACGCCCATCTGAGCTTCACTGATCCTTACTCCCTAATCGCGTTTAAGGCAATAATTTCTCTCGCCTTTCATGCCTGTTTGAGGATAGGGGAAGTAGTTAAGTCGGGGTCCTCCTGTCACACCTTAACTTTTGACAACTTACACCTCATTGGGGAAGACAAGTCCGCTTTCTTACTTTCACTTACTTCTTACAAGCACTCGTCCTCCCCCTCTCACCTCATCGTACAATCAGACCACTCTTCCTTTTGCCCAGTCGCTTTGCTGAAAGACTTTCTTCGCGTCCGTTCAGCTTCTCCTCGGGTAGTTTTCCTTAAAAAGGACAACACCCCATTTTCTAGAAGGTTCGTGGTCATGCACTTGAAGAAACTTTTAGTCAGGATTGGTCTAAATGCCGGGAGACACTACATGCTTTCACCGAATATATGAACCCACCAGCATAGTTTCTGAGCAAATGTTCATGAGTTTAACACCCACTCACTTAGAGTAGGTCGGGCCACGGACCTTGCACTTCGAGGCGCTTCTGACACTTACATTAGGGAAGCTGGGAGGTGGTCCTCTAATGCTTTTGTAGACTATATACGTTTTTCTTTCCTCCAATTCCCCTCCTAATTGACGCCCCCCTTTTTTCTTTTTTTTTTCTTTTTTTACGAACTATCGCCTTCTTTCTTTTTTTTTTATTTCCCCCCCGGGTGTATTACATCAGAAGTAAACCCATAACGGAAGCTCAAATAAAATACTAAATAACTCAATCCGTCCTGGTGACTGACTAGTAAGGAACCGGGGTAGGCCTGATGTCTTCGTTTCGAACACATCAGCAATACTTGGTTCGGTGCCAAAAAGATTAATTAAGTAATTAATTAATTACTTTAAAAAAGATTAATTAAGGCTAGTGTTGGATACTTGGTGAAATATTGGAAAAATGATCTATTTTTGGGAACATGATATATGGAGGATAATTTGTGGGAATTGTAGTAAATCCAGTTTTATTATATTGTATTTAAAAATTTTGCATGATATGTAGTTAATTGAGTTAGTTGTTTTATCTTATTTATTTTGTTATCACGTGTGTTTTGATATATTTTCTGTGTGTAGGGACAGGGAGGTAAGTGCGGTCGCTGCCCCTAACCTTATAATTTGTGAATAATTCATGTAATATGCAGATAGGTGCAGTCGCTGCCCCCTCATTTATTTTAATACTACGAATTTTCAAAGTGAATTCGAGCCGTCAAGGTAAACGCGGTCACTGCCCCCGCAATTAACAAAAAATACGAGACATGCTAGGCGCGGTCGCCGCCCCATAATTTTAATAATAAAAACACCTGGTTAGGTGCGGTCGCTGCCCCCACATTTTAACAATATTATAAAATAGTAAATTTCGCTAGGTGCGGTCGCTGCCCCCACATTTGCAATCGCGCTAGCTAGCTAGCTGCGGTCACCGCCCCACATTTAAATTAATAATATTAATTTAAATGCACTGGTTAATATAATTTTATTTAGTCTAATAAATTATTAATCTTTATTATTAGGTCTTAAAACCACCCTAGACAAGGTAGGGTCGAAAATCAAAAATTCTATTCTTAATTTGCTAAGTGCCAACAGTATCACATGATAGGTAATTTGTTCCTGATTTTAGTATTCGGTGCCAATTGGGCACATCCAATTGAGTCAATCACGTTGTTCGTAGGCAGTCTATATGTACACTAGATATTATAATAATTCCCTGGCACTCCGTGCTTGTTTGCTCTTGTTGACGTTAGTCGCATTTAATTGTGTGAACTGTCGCTTGGTTTGTAAGCGAGGAGGCATCTACATTTTCTGGGCTTTTCATGAAATACAAGATTTGGTCGCATTGCGCTTTATCCATTGGGTCTGGGTTTGGAGTTTGGCCGCTGAGTCTGTGGCACAGCGGTCTCTCTCTAGGTGTTCTTTTTCTGTCCGTCTCCTCTTCGCTCCCTGCCTTAGTCAGCTCTCGACTGGGCGGTAGACACTTTCGTGTCTATTGGGCGTATTGCTCACCCATTCGTGTAGCTGCCTTCTTCGTCTACGAGTTGCTTATGATTCAGGCGCTCGTCGGTGTTATGAGCAGCCTGCCTGTGGCACTGCTGCACTCCAGTTTACTGGTTGTCGCACGGTTTGGGCTCCGTTTGCTTAGTTGATTGCGTCTGTAAGCCCCATTTGCCGCTCTTCACTATACGATTTTTATCCGAGAGTGAACGGCTGACAACTTTGGTAGTAGGAGCTAACTGGGCCTAGGGCAGGTTGTTAGGGTAGCGACAGCGTGGCTACTGTTAACGGTTAAGTTTTAACAAATAAATTTTACCAAACTTAATTTTGCGTAAGCCTTTTCATTTTAGGTTCCTTTCCGGGGGTAAGATTAGGATGAAGAATTTTCCCAAACTTAATCTTGCGTAAGCCTTTGCTTGGCATTTTCCTAGTTAGTGAAAG
>JBAGKJ012125305.1:0-13970 GCA_037179465.1 Phronima sedentaria | reverse complement strand
TGGCCCTCAGTAGAATGGCCTGGACGAAAACCAAACTGCCTGTTTGAAAGTGGTCATCTTCAAGGAAACTCACGAGATGCAGCACAACTAGTCTCTCCAGTGTCTGACAGCAAACCGAGGAAAGGCTACCTGGCCTGCAATTATGTGGGTTGACCTTAGAACCAGCTTTGAAAATGGGGATGACTCTGGAAGTCTTCCAAGAAGATGAGAGTTTACCAGATTCTAAAGACTTTTGAAATATCTTGGCTAAAGCCTGAGCCACTTGCTCAGCGCAGGACAGCAAAAATAATGGATGGACACCATCTGGACCAGGAAAGAACAGACATTGCCAGATCATGTAACCTCCAGCCCATCCGCCTATGAGACGCTTAAATTTAGCATTGAGGAAAAGGACAATCCTGTTAATTCCACAGGATGGATAGAGGAATGAACTGAAAACTGGGTGGACAAGTGTGAATTCATAGAATCATCAGTCTCAAGGTCAAGTGGGTCCAAAAATGGCATGTATTTGTTTGTAATTAGTATCTTGACCTGTACACGAATGTTGATATAACGAATGTTGATATATATATATTACAAGACTTCGTGGTGATTGTTTGTGTCTCAATGGAATATGTATAAGTGGAGAATTGGGGAAAGTGTCGATCGATTACTGTGCTAATTCATAAATAGTTTCTTTGTTTTCTAATTAGCTACCAAGCCCTAATTTTTTCCTTATCTTGGCTTGGGTAGTTTCTTCTACCCAGTTACCTAACTATCCAACTAAACATGGCTACTTCCCAACATTCAACTAACAATTCTGATTTAACTCGTCTGCATGACTCTTCAGAGGAGGAATTTGTTGGTTTTCCAGGGAAAGACCAACACAAACACCCCAAAAAAGGAAAAATACACGACCAAGACGATGAGCAACAGAAATCCATGATAATAATTAAAAGAAAAGATTTCAAACCAATACCTTTAAATTTTTTCAATAACTGCAAGACTAACTGGAAGATGCTAAGCTGTATAGAATCTGCATCCCTAAGCAGAAATAAGAAGGGAACAGTGATAACTGCATCTATAGAAAAGAATAAAATGGAACAAATCAATGAATTTGAAAATACCTTCACCTCTGGTGATATTACCTATGAGGCAATAATACCTAAAAAACTATCCCCCTACATAGGCCAAGTGACTCTAGATTTGAGAAATCATGATGACAAGTCTATCCTGGAACTTTCAGAAGCACAACTGAAAAATATAGTAAGCACTGGCATCAAAGCAAATAAAATAACTAATGTCAAGAAAAAATTTCCCAGACTACCAGTAGCCCCAACAGAATTTAATCAATTCAACATTATCAGCTTTACTGTGGAATTTTCTAATGAAACTTCTGCCAGGATATTTATTAACTTTGTGTATGTGCCTGTTATCCACTACAACAGACCGCCAACTAGGTGTTTCACATGCCAAAAATATGGCCACTCTTCAATCTCCTGTTCTCGGAAAGCAGTTTGCTCAAACTGCTCAGGAGAACATTGGCATAAAGACTGTAAGTCGACTGAAGTTAAATGTGCTCATTGTCAAAAGGACCACAAAGCCTCTTCAATAAAATGCATATATTTCAAAGCAGCACTGAAGATAGCAATTAAATTACAGAATAATTTGATAAGCTACCCTGAAGCAGCTAAACTCTACGCTCAGCTCTATAGTAGTAAAGAAGGAATCCCAAAGGATTCTCCTACTACAGCAATAGTTCAAACTCAGGGTGAAACCTTTAATATTGCTGATGAAAATTTTCCATCTCTACCATCATTGCCAAAGCAAAGAACTAAAAGATACCCCCTGTCCAGTCGATCCAATAGCATTGAAATAACTCAGAATAGCAGACACAACGACTCAACGGATGAAGATGATATATATCATATCCCAGCTGGCCAGAGGATCACTACCCAACAGTCTCAGAAAACTCCTCGACATCTAACTCCAGAATATGGGAATATCCTAAGTGGTGCCTCCTGGCGCAATTAAAAGTCCCCCTTAATTAATAATCCACTGGACTTACATTTCCCGGTAACTAATAGGAATTCAGGAAACAACCCAGAAAAGGAAAAGGCATCAAGCAATTTAAACCTCTGGGACAGAATAAAACAAATTTTAAAACAAATTATAGAGGACATTGCAAACAAATTCATATCGACAATTGAAAATGAAACTCTAAAAAGTCTTGTCAAAACATGTGCAACATCACTTACTGAAATGCTAGCATAATGCTTTATTCAGGTGATTCAGAACCTTTCCCTATTCTCCAATGGAACGCCAGAGGCATTAAAAATAAATTACCTGAATTCAAGGCACATATTTATGAACATAATTATCCACTTATTTGTCTCACTGAAACTCATTTGAAACCTAATGACAGATTTAATATTAAAAATTACACTACTCTCCAATCAAACAGAGGTGATGGATATGGTGGAGTTGCAATTCTAGTTCACAAAAAGTTAAAATTCAGAGATTTTAACATATCCTATTATACCGATAGAAAACTAGAAAAGGCATCTTGCGAAGTGGCCTCTGGAAATAGTTGGCTGAAAATAATTGTTTTTTATAACCCTTGCAGACCAGTATCAGAGGATGAATTTTTGCACTACTTGGACCAAGCTACTGGTAACTCCGTTATCTGTGGCGACTTTAATGGTCACCATACCTCCTGGGAAAGGGGTAAAACGAATAACCAAACTGGTATAGCGCTAGATAGTGCATTAGGTAAAATCCCGCTTTTTAATCTGTTAAATCCTGTTGATCTTCCCACAAGAATTGACCCTGCTACTGGGGAATCCTCCAACTTAGATTTGTTTATCGTTACAAAACAACATCTTAGCTGCACTATTGCTGTCGGAACTGATTTGGGAAGTGATCATCTTCCAGTTATTTTGGACTCAAACAAAATTAAGAGCAAAGAAAAAATATTTTTCAGACCTAGGTGGAAACTTGATAGATCTAGGTGGTCACAGTGGATAGAAACCATCTCTACAAAATCGATAGAGAGAAGTGAAAATACTCAGGAGAGATATAATAACTTTGAAAGAGCCATACTTGAGAGTTCTAACCAAATCTTCAAATTAACAGACTCCAGGTCGCTGCAACTACCTAGCAAACCCTGGTGGAATGTTGCTTGCGAGGGAGCAGTGACTGCAAGAAGACATGCCAAGAAGCTTTTCTGGAAAAAACCCACCCCACAAAACAAGTCAAATCTAAATAAAACAACCAAAGAAGCTTCAGAAATGATTGCAGAGACTAAGAGAGATTCCTGGCAATTATTTACTAGCAAGCTGGGTCCACAAACACCTTGTCAATCTGTATGGAAATTTTTTAAAGCCATGAATGGTTATCAGCCAGCCATGGCAATTCCATTCTCTAATAATTTAGACCAACCGATCAATCCTGTAGAAACCGCTTTTAAGTTAGTCAAGTACTATGAAAAAAGCTTTAACAGCCACTGTCCAGGAAATAGAACAAATCTTTCTAATCATGAAATAATTAACAAATATAATAACTTTGACAATCACCCTCTCAACTCCAGATTCACATTCCATGAACTTGAATCTGCAATAAGTAACCTTAAGACTAAGTCTGCTTCAGGAGAGGATAAAATCCATAATATGTTTTTGTGTAATCTTCCTAAAAAACATAAACATGCTCTCCTGGGAATTTATAACAAATCTTTTAGTACAGCTTATATTCCCCATCAATGGAAAACGGCTAATATTATTCCAATACTTAAACCGGGTAGAGACAGGGAGAGTGAAGCAGCTTACAGACCAATTGCTCTTTTGTCAGTTGTTGCTAAGCTGATGGAAAGGCTTATAGCAAACAGACTGCAGTGGGTGTTGGAGACTGAGGGCTTTCTGCTTCCAAATCAATTGGGCTTTAGGCCTGGGAAAGCTACAATTGACCCATTGGTGCTTTTGGAACATGATATTCAATTGGGCTTTAGGAATGGTCAGACAACCTTAGTAGTTTTCTTTGACATTGTGTCTGCTTTTGACAGAGCATCACCTGATAAAATTCTACATAAACTCTCCCAAAGGGGAATTGGAGGAAATATTCTGAAGTGGCTTCGTAACTATCTTACCAAGCGATCCTTTAGGGTATGCATAGGCAACATCCAATCTGATTCCCTTACCATAAACTCTTCTGTTCCTCAGGGCTCGGTTTTATCTCCTCTCCTTTTCAACATCCTGTTAAGTGATCTTCCGGAAACAGGTACTGTAAAATCGCTTGTTTTTGCGGATGACATAACCTACTGCATCACATCTGAAAACGTAGGAGAGGCTGGCACATCTATGCAGTCTGCAGTCAACTCATTATACAATTGGTGCAAGACATGGGGATTAGAATTGAGCCCTGTAAAGTCCGCAGCAGCATACTTCAGTCAGAGGAGGCTATCTTCAATATCATTACCTTGTCTACATATAAACGGAGCAACTATACCTTATAAATCCAAGCAGAAGCTGTTGGGGGTGGTATTGGACTCTCCATATTTGACATGGAGGCCTCATATTGAATATACTATTGACAAATGTAAAAAACGCCTTAATGTGATGAAATGCATTGCTGGAACTAAACATGGTTGCTCCAGAAAACATTTGGTCACATATTTCAACGCCTACATAAAGAGTCTTATTGATTATTCCAGCCCTATCTATTCCTCTTCTGCCCCATCAAATCTGGCAAAACTCGATGTTATAATCTCAACTTCTATTCGGCTTGCAACTGGAGCTTGGAGAAGTACCCCTCTATATTCATTATACTGTGAAGCCAGCATTCTCCCTCCAGATTTAAATAGAAAAAGAGCTGTCATGTTACAATATGGCAAGATGAGCTCATGTTCTCCAGATCAAGAAATCCACAGAGTTATGAAAAGGAACTCGTTTCTCTCTCTCCTCACATATCAGGCTAAACCATACAAAGGACCACTTATCTATAGATTCCACAGAACCCGGGAATCTTTAAACATGACAGAGGCAGACTTGTCACCATGTCATCCTCTATCACCAGTTCCTCCATGGTATTCTCTTACAAGTTCGATCCTACTTAAACCATTAGACCCCAGACTTTCGGTTCTAACATCACAGCTACCTATAATATTCAAGAATTTATTATCCAATAACTTCAGGAATCATACACATATCTTTACCGATGGCTCCAAGCTCTGTGATGGAGTTGGTGCAGCAATGGTTATCCCCGCCTTAAACCTGAAATTTAGATGGAAACTTTCTAATAATCATTCTGTAACTGCAGCTGAGCTTTTTGCTATATTAAAAGCTACAATACATGCAGAGGCAAGTAACAACAACTTCGTCATTTTCACTGACAGTCAATCTGCCTTAAAGCTTCTATCAAGTCACCAACCTAAAAGCTATAAATCTTTAGTTCACCAGATACAGAAGAACATACTATCTATGCCTACTGCTAAAATCTTATTTCATTGGGTTCCAGCACACCAGGGTATACCCGGTAATGAGCTAGCTGACCAGAATGCAAAGCTAGCAGCTGGTTCTAATATCCCTATACAGCCACTAAGTTTGGACATCCAAGAATATAAATCCTTGCTGACCTCCAAAGTGTGGAATAGCTGGCAGCAATCTTGGAATAGTGCAGGTCCTCAGTCCCACTTGAGAAGCATAAAGCCGCTGGTAATAAAGTGGAAAACTAATAACCACAGTTCAAGAAGGATGGAAACTCTCTTCTGTCAACTAAGAGTTGGTCCATCACCTCTGAATAAATATCTTTATCGCATCAATAGAGAAGAATCCCCTGAATGTGAAATTTGCCAAGTCGAAGAAACAGCTTCACACTTTTTCCTCTACTGCAAGAGATACCTGAACCAAAGACTTACCCTCAGAAACTCTCTACAAAGACTAGATCTAGAACTAACCTTGCAGTCCATCCTCTCTGAGGACAAAGGCACAGAAGCCGTGAGAGCAGTGGAGAAGTTTATAGACTCAACTAAGAGATTCTAAAAGACGTGTAAAAAGTTTAATATTACCAAAACCTTAAAGGTATTACATTCATCATAATACTATCACGGGCGCATCAGCATTAGCTGCAAGCCTAGTTAAGTCAAAAATCGAATCGAATCGAGCTCTCAACAAACGCTTCAAATAGGTAAGCTTAGTTTTAACTACATTGGAGACTTCTTAACAAACACTTCAAATAGGTGAGCTTAGTTTCAACTACATTGGATACTTCTTAACCAACACTTCAAATAGGTGAGATTAGTTTTAACTACATTGGGATTTTACAATCATTTACCACAATTTACTGGTATCAGCATATGCGTAGGGGATTGTACTTATTGCTAGCAAAAGATTTGATGCGCTTGGGTATACTCATCAAGTTTATATTTGAGTATACCAATTGTCAGCCTAGGAGCCTTCTCGTTGGCGATACTGTTGTCCACCCTCATTAACCTTTTTTAGGTTAGGGGTGCACTAATCCTAGCGGCGCCTGCCTACGGGGAGGGTTTTCTGTTAAAGTTTTTGTTTACCATGGAACCAAGTAAGTCCTTTTCTAACCTAAATCAAAACTCACCAACACATAATAATGAGAAGAATACAAAAGAATCAAATAGTTTGTCAAATGAGCAGGTTAAACTGGATAAAATAGGAATCAAACTAAGTCATATACTCGCCAAAGTCTCTGGAAATGCTAGTGATACAGAAATAACAAAGTCAAGATCACTGGAGGATATCATGGAAATTGCAAATATGATTGAAAAAGAATCCACAGTTCCTAGCACTCAGGATGCATACCATATCAATCAGAAAAAAGAACTATTTATACCAAACAATAAAAATCCCAGACCTCTCAAAAAGAAGAAATACGCATTAAATGATGTACCGGTAGTAAAAAATTCATTCACTCGCTTCTTTACAATAGATTTTGAGGATACCGACAGGAAAACTGTGAACCCTTACGCAGCCCTTTAAGTGATAACTGTCATCACAGGTGAGAAGCCTTCCTCTCTATATGGAGATGGAAAATACTTAAGTGAAGGTAAAAACAAAGGAGCAAGCCAAAAAATAGTAGAAGTGAATAAAATTGGTAGTGTCAAATGCTCTGTTAAACCACACCCCAGATTCAATACATGTAAAGGAATAATCTATCTCCAAGAATTTGATATCGAAGACCTCTGTGAATTTGAAAAGGAACTTAAAGAAATATATAATATTAAGAAAATCGAAAAAGCAGAATTCATAAAAACTAGAAACCCTGAGACCAAAGCCTATATAATAGAATTCAACGAAGAATATCCGCCATACACTTTATATATACCTGGTGAAAGATCTGACACTAGGGTGCAGCCTTACAACCGACGACCGATGCTTTGCAAAAACTGCCAGCAATATGGGCATACAGCCAAGAAATGCACCAAAAATGAACAGACTTGTAAAAATTGCTCAAATGTAGGGCACTCGCACGATACATGCACTGCGGCCAAACCATTCTGTCACCACTGTCAGAATGAACACCAAATTGGCAGTAAAGAATGTGACAAATGGAAATACGAACAAGCTATACTTGATATCCAAGAAAAAGAAAAGGTAACCGCACCACGAGCTAGACAAATGATGCAAGTTAACACTAATATACAAACCTCAACAAAACCGAAACTGTACCCTACGCACTTCAACTGCACTCTACAACCTGAGCAGAAGCGCAAGCTCTCTCCGTTTTTGCTAGAAAAGTGTATAGGACTTCACCTGGACACCAAACCAAGATCCATACGAACTATAGACAAATCAAGCTTCTTGATTGAGATCTCCAATCAAAAAGAGTCTTTCAATGTCTTCAATTACTGAAATCAACGGAATACCAGTTACTATCACTGTAAATGACAACGCAGATGTAAGCATGGGACTGATATATATACATGGCTATAATATGAGCAATTTCGAGGATTATAAGGCGGGACTATGCAAACATCTACCTTTAACAAAGGTAGAAGATCCATTTTGGATTAAACCAAAGAAAGATCCTAAATCCAAGCCATTATTACTCTACTTTAGAGGAGACCTGCCAAATTTTGTCGATATACCCGGCGAAATTATGAAGACTAAAGTTTTTGAATATAAAAGAAGACCTCTAATCTGTGGCAAATGTCTGCAATATGGACACAGCAAAAATGTGTGCCGTGCAGAGGTAAGACGATGCAGAAGATGTGGCTCAAGTAATGTAGAGCACTTGGAATCATCATGTGTGAAAGACCCGTCCTGTTTCCATTGCAGTATGAATCATGAGGCTGGGAATTATAAATGTGCAGAGTACAAATACGAAGAAGAAATCCTCTCACTGCAGGCAAAGTCTAGAATCCCTAGAGCTCAAGCGGTCTTGATTTTTAACCGTGAAAATCCAAACTATAAAACTCTAAACTTTTCAAAACTTTTTGCCCCTCCTTCAAGGCCTGCAGACCACCCTACGAAAGGTATAGCCTTGGGAATATCAGTAGAATCTACATCAGTATAAAATAAAACACCAGACTTAGAACCACCGACCCCAACACATGAAGACACAAGTGAAACACACCCTAGAGTACGACAAGAAGCAGAGGATATTTTCAAGGAATTTAGTTTAGAAAATGATATAGACAGAAATCAGTATGAGCTAGATCTCAAACGGTCCCAATCTACCGTAAAAAGAACCAGATCACCGGAAAAACCTGCTAATCTGAACAATCGTCCCTACCCGCAACATAGACAGAGTCGTAAATTGAAAAATGATAAAATATACTCACAGAAAGATAGTCGATATTACAAAAAACGGAGAGAAGCCACCGTGCACATTCCCACACCCCTAGACATGAATCTAGAGACCGCAGCCGTAGCAGCTCAAACTATAAATCCCGCCGTTATAAATAATACCAGTATACTGCAATGGAATGTACAAGGAGTAAGACACATGAAGAACGAATTATTAGAACTGATTGAAACAAAAAAAAAATAAGTATACTAGCATTGCAGGAAACTAAACTAACTGGAGAGTACAACCTAAAATTACCACAATTTAATATCCTATACAAAGATGGTCACTTCAATAGGACAGCACATGGAGGCGTATAGCCTTATATATATATCCACACGGACACCCCCTTCCAGGAAATAAAATTGAATACCAATGTGCAAGCAGTAGCAGCCATTGTTCAAACCAACATAAGATTCACTATTTGCAATATATATGCGTCAGGCAGCTCTAACCTCACCCTACAGAACCTAAAGAACATTTACGATCAGTTACCAAAACCATGCCTTATAGTTGGTGACTTCAATGCGCATAACGCGAGATGGGGAGATCATCGGACCGATGCGCGTGGTAGTATGATAGAATCTTTTATTGATTCAGCAAATCTATACATACTAAACAATGGATCACCTACAAGAATAACCCATACGACCCAATCTGCAATAGACCTTTCTTTCTGTACGCCCTCAATAGGAATAGAATTCGATTGGACAGTCCATTGCTCACCTCTCTCTAGTGACCACCAACCCATTTTCATTCATACTGATGAACCTGTAATAGATACAAAAGAAACCTGGAATATGAAACAAGCAAATTGGAGCCTCTATTATAATAGCACTGCATGGGAAGAACTGCCACCAGTCGAAGGCAGTAATAATTTCCTCATAAACGATCTATACACCAGAATCACTAAAGCATGTGATGAAGCCATTCCAAGATATAAACCACAGAAGTATTATCCGAAACCTTGGTGGTCCAATGAATTAAAAATATCCAAGCAAAGAAGGGAATACCTATACGCTAAGTATAAAAGAACACGAACCGAAGCTGATCTTATATTATGGAAACGTAGCCGTGCCCTACACAAGAACAAGTGCCTCAATGAGAAAAAGAAGAGCTTTATAAATTTCATTTCCAGTTTAACGCAAGATCCTAAAGAAAATATCCTATAATAAAAAATAAGACAAATACGTGGGAAAAACACAACAAAAGTGACTATTCTAAAGGATAATGATGAATTCTTTAGTACAAAGTCAGAAATTGCACAAAAATTAGCTCAATCCTTCCAACAAACCTCTTCCACTAACAACTACTCTCAACAGTTCATCAATATTAAAGAACAGTTGGAGTCTGAACAGCTTTATTTTGAGCAAGAATGCACTGAATATAACAGGCGTTTCGCTATAGAAGAACTAGATTATGCTCTGAGCAAGACAAATGATACGGCGCCTGGAGAGGATCAAATACGTTACTCTATGATTAAAAATCTCCCCAGATGTGCAAAAATCCATGTGTTAAAAATTTATAATAAATTTTTCTATGACACCTTCATGCCGGAACAATGGATGTCGGCTATAATTATCCCCATACCGAAGCCAGGCAAAGATCACTCTTCTCCAACTAATTATAGACCTATAGCGCTTCTGAGCTGTCTTAGTAAAATCTTCGAAAGAATGATAAATATGAGGTTAACGGAATACTTAACCATTAATAACATCCTAGCCAATGAGCAATGCGGTTGTAGGAAAAATAGGAGTACACTTGACCACCTCGTCAGACTAGAAGATGCAGTCCGTACAGCCTTTGCACACAACGAACACCTAATTTCTATTTTTTTCGACATAGAAAAGGCATACGACATGACCTGGAGGCATGGTACGCTTAGAGATCTATATGCAATGGGACTGAGAGGTGCATTGCCAAAATTTATCAAGGCATTTCTAAATCACCGAAACTTCAAAGTTAATGTAGGGGGTCATATATCAGCAGAGCGGTCACTAGAAAATGGTGTTCCACAAGGATCCATACTATCTGTAACCTTATTTGCAATCAAGATAAATAGTATAGCCAAACTAATGCCAAATGACCCAGGTTTCATTTTTTCATTATATGTCGATGACCTGCAAATTAGTTTCAGACACTCTAACCTGTCAATTATACAAGAGAAGCTCCAAACCGTACTACTAGCACTAAATGATTGGTCCCTCAAAAATGGTTTTAAATTCTCTCCGATCAAAACAAATGCACTCCATTTCAGCACAAACAACCAAATGCAAATATCTCCTTCTTTAAAACTTGGAAATGAAGTAATACGCTATGTTGAATCTGCAAAATTTTTAGGTATGATCTGGGACAGTAAACTTACATGGAAGCGACATATAGAAGAACTCCGCCACAGATGTTTACAGTCATTGAATTTGCTCCGAATGGTTGCGGCACAGAAGTATGGAGCTGACCAATTCTGTTGCATGAAAATATATCATCTGTTTATCCGATCCAAACTCGATTATGGAGCCCAGTTGTATGCATCCGCCTGCCCAACTATATTGCAACGGCTCGACCCCATATGTTCAGAAGCATTAAGACTAGCAACCGGAGCTTTCCGCTCCACACCTGTAAAATCTCTACATTCCCTTACCGGAGAGCAAACCCTACAAGAAAGACGTGACTACCTCTGTATCAGATACGGCCTGAAGCTACGAGCAAATTGCTCAAATCCAGCCTTTCAGTGTACGTTCGGGAACCACAACGAATTACTATTTAACAATAGACAAATTGCAAAACCTTATGGATTACGCCTGAAGCAGCTTAGAACGAACTATGAATTAGACTTTGACTGTCCAATAAAACCAGAATTTTCATACACGCTCTCTGCAATAACTACGCCCACCTATGCCATAGAACCTGCCCCCTTAAATCTTGACTTGTCAAAATATCCTAAACAAACAACCTCTGCCGCCGTCTATCAACAAATCTTCAAGGATCTTGTACACCGAAAATTTAATGATCATCAGCATCTTTATACTGACGGGTCTAAGAATACGACAGGCGTGGGAGCAGCCGTAGTACATGGAAACAGAAGTGTAACTGCGTCTCTTCCGGTGCAAGCAAGCATCTTCTCTGCCGAAGTTTATGCTATTAGAATGGCTATCGATTATATTGAAAGACAACAACCCAATAAATTCATTATATTTTCAGATTCTTACAGTGCTCTGTCATCGTTGACCAATCACCGAAGCTCACATCCATATATACGCCTTATAATTCATAAGCTCCATGAGTTGCGTAATTGTGACCGAGACGTTGGTTTCTGTTGGATACCTAGTCATGTGAGTATCAGAGGAAATGAACAAGTAGACCAGAAGGCAAAGGAGGCGACGACTAAACCAGCGGAATGGATTCCTATTCATTACAGAGATTTACATAGTTCCATCAAAACAAAATTCAAACACATATCTACTCGCAACTGGCAAAACTGTAATGAGAAACTTCGGGAGATCAAAGAAAATATTGCACCATGGCTATCTCCCAAGGGTACCCCTAGAAAACATGAAGTGCTCATTAACAGGTTACGACTTGGGCACACCAGTATAACACATTCATATCTTATGTCCACAGAGACCTACGGCCAACCACCAGTTTGCCACTACTGCAACGATGCTCTATTAACAGTAAAACACATCTTTTTACACTGCACCCAAGTAGCGACAATTAGAAATGCCATATTTACACCAGCAAACTCCCATAACTTGGCAGATATGCTCGGGGAAAACATCGGATTCCCTTCCGTAATAGAATTTCTTGGTAGGATTGGACTGCTAGATTCCATTTAATTATATTGTTCTTGTTTATCAATGTTCAACGCAAAAGCGTTTTTTTTTCTGTTGACTTAAAAATTGTAAATAGTTTTTCATCAGGTGTAATTCTTTTCCTTTTTTTGTGGTTGCGATGTGGTACCAAAATAGTATTCTAACAGATTTTTATAGAAAACCTTGTGAATGTCGGTTAACTGTGCTTTTGTGCATAGTGTTAATTTTGTCATTATTTTTCTTTAATTTTTTTTTTCTAGTGGGGTTGTCATGCCAATTAAGGGCGAAATATCCCGTGGCATAAAGGGTTTACCTGCCCTCGACAGGCATTATTAATAATAATAATTGACCTACTCCGGCGAGTTTGACTGAGAGTCAGTTTGGGTTTTTTACAGTCTTTTAGTTGTCGTTCATAGTCTAGTCTGTCTGAGTCAAAGTCATCGAACAACCGCTTTGCCTCTGCTCGGACAACAGGGTTATTCTGACTAGTCAGTCATCTCTCAGAATCTCCCTGTTGTGAAGGCTCTTGGTTGGAGTAGAAGTAGTTACGAGTTGTAGTAGTAGACGTAGTTTTACTAGAAGGAGTCTTAATAGAAGGAGTTTTAGCAGCAGGTGACTTAGTGGGTGGAGTCATAGTGGGTGGAGTTGTAGAGGGTGTAGTCGTAGTGGGTGGAGTCATACTCATAGTCTTGACAGCATTTGCAAAGTTGAGATTCCTGAAAGCTGGGTTTTCTCTCTGGAAAATCAACGTTGCTTGCTATTTGGAAACTCGAGATTTGGCTTGCATAGCTAGCACTTCTGCTTCGTATTTGTACTCTTGACAGATTTTGTAGCCTGCTTCGTGGTTTAGTGAGCAGTGATAGCAACGTTTGTCATATTTACAGTTTTGGTGGTACTCGGCAGAGGCGCATACCCTGCAATTTGGCGAACTCTTGCACACTTTTTTGGAGTGTGCATATTCGAGGCATTTATCACACATGAGGGGTCATTTCACATACTCGTAAACTTTGGTTCTCATGCGCTCTCCAGGAATGTCGAGGAAGTCCGGTATAATAGTCCTAAAGCTCAACATCAGGGGTTTCACGTTGTTTCCACAGCGTGGTTCTATCCACACCGCAGTACACCCTGACGCTTCATTAGTCCGGTCTTGAAGGTGTCAAAGTCAGTCATGTTGTACTCGTAGATCAGTCCTTTTGTTATGTCAGCATAGTCATTTATTGTGACGCCGCACATAACTCCGATTATTTCATCAACTTTTGAGATGGCAATCATAGATTAACTATACATATAGATGAGTACATTTCGCTATTTACATGGGCTCAAATTTTGCACCACATTATTTCCGTTTTCTTGTGGTGTATAGTTTTTAAT
>JBAGKJ012114194.1:0-14006 GCA_037179465.1 Phronima sedentaria | reverse complement strand
AAGAAAAAAGGACAAATGCTAGTTCAAATAGAGAAAGAAAAACATGAAATACTATTAACTAATAAAATAATGTCTGACAAAAATAGAAATAAGAAAATATGGGAACATATAAACCATTTAAAGAACAAAAACTTGAAAAGCAAAAATATAAAGCTATTTAATGAAAGGTCTCAAGAGATAGAAGATAAAAATATTTCTAATGAACTATCTAAATTTTGGTCAATATTATACAATAGCACTGAAAATGATCTTATATGCAACTGGGATACTGAAGCCAAAAATGACTATGGTAATATTTTCCAAAAATCTAATAACTATGTAACTGCAAGCTATATAAAAGAAATTGATATCTCTACAGGCTCTGTTATTCCTATTTATGAATATGTTGAACTACCGAAAGATATCTCAGAGCATTATGAATGCTGCATGCATATAGACTATAGTAAATCTCTTTGTATGACAGAACCTATCATAGAAAATAAAGAAGTCCAGCATCAACTAGAAAAGTTGAAAATTGGCAAAGCCCCTGGTCCAGATAATCTAAAACCAGATCTTTATAAACATTTAAGAAATAATAAAATTGTTGTTGATGCTCTAACAAACTTGCTAAATAAAATTATACATGATTGTGAAGTGCCAGTTCAATGGAAAGATTCTAAATTAACTCTAATTAAAAAAGTAACTAAGCCAACAACAAAGGATCTGAGACCCATTGCTCTTACCAACATCTCATATAAGATATTAATGGGAATCTTAAAAAACAAAATTGAAACTTTTATTAACTCTTCTGATAAAATAAATGACCTGCAAACTGGAGCTACCAGTGGGAGGCGAGTAACTGAAAATATATTTATGCTAAATTATTGCATTGAAAAGACTTTCCTTATGAAAAAAAGCCTTTATGTTATCGCTATTGATTTCACTAAGGCTTTTGATTCAGTAGACAGGTTTCAAATGATTCAAGTACTCCTAGATCTTAGAATTCATCCGAAAATAGTCAATTTGATTGCAGAGATTTATAAAAATGATACAGCTTCTATCTACTTTAATAATATCAACTACCTAAATATTGATTTAAAGACTGGTATAAGACAGGGCTGCAACCTTTCAGCGCTGCTTTTTATTCTTGTTACATACAAAATAATTGAGAAAGTTGACAATATAGATTATGGATATAGAGATGAAAATATAAAAATTTCATCGCTATTCTACATGGACGATGGTATAATCTTTTGTGAAACCTTAGAGCAAACAGAGAAAATTATACTTCGACTTGATAGAATTTGTCTAAAATATGGATTAACACTGAATAAAAGCAAATGCAATATAATGATAGTTAACAATAGTGAAACCAATATAGAATCTATTTCTAATATTGCAGTGGTAAAACAAATAAAATATCTTGGAGTTTTAATAGAAAATAAAAAGAAACTTTTTACAGCACAAATTGAGAGATCACACGAAAATGGCCTGACCTTCTCAAACCAACTGTACTCAATTCTGGGCACATCATGCAATCGCATGATTGTAGGAAAGACATTCTGGAAAGGATTAGTGCTCCCCAATATATTGTATGCCAGTGATGTTATTATATATGACGAAAAAGACCTTGATAAGCTGCAAAGACTAGATAACAAAGCTTACAGATCAATATTGCAATTGCCAATATTTACTGCCACCGAGTTTTTGAGAGGAGAAGTAGGAGCTACGTCTGCAAAGATTAGAGACATAAAAAACAAAATCCTATTCTTGAAACATAGCCTTAAACCCAATGGAAACAAATTCTTAAATAAAATTGTATCTATACAGCTGGAAAAAAATGAAATAAAATGGATAAGGTCTATTAAAAAATACTTACTTCAAACGAATTTAAGCATTGACAATGTTCTAACCTTAAGTATTGAACAGCTGAAAAACCATTTATATAAATTTGATACAGAATTATGGTTAAATAAAATACAGAATAAATCCACTCTACAGTTGTATAGAATTGGAAAAAATGAGATCAAAGAAGAAACATGGGTTAAAAATAATCGAAAGTGCAACATCATGATGAGGGCACGCTCTAACACTCTTAAGCTTGGATGGAGAGAATTTCAAGTAGAAGGTGAAAAAAAATGTCCATTATGCAATGTTGAAAATGAAACTTTAATGCATTTTATACTAAAATGTCACAAACTGCAACATATCCGACAGAAATACATACAGTTGCAATGCCCCCAACCTGAAAATATAAATAAATTATTATGCGAGATGCTACTATTTCGAAGTAATAATAATTTTAATACGGAATATTATATAGATATTGTTCATGAATTGTGGAATGGCAGAGAAAACCTAATAAAGGATATCTCTTCCTAACTCCAAAACATCTCTCGAGTTTCTCAGCTGGGTGAGGGGGTAGGCAGTTATGCGAGGCCTAGGGAGTGCACCATACCAACACCCCTAGTTGCCTGCCTTCTTGCATAGCTGGGAAGCAGAAGTGGATATTATATATTATGTAAGATGCAACTTTTTAGAAATAATAATAATAAAGGAAGTGATAAGGAATATTTAGTTAAGGGTAATAGCTCATGAATTGTGATTTGGCCAAGAAAATTTAATGAAGGACACCTCTTCCTATGCCATCAAAAACCTGCCTTAAGAGTCTCACCCCGGGTGAGGGGTCAGGCAGTTATGCGAGGCCTAGGGAGTGCACCATACCAACACCCCTAGTTGCCTGCCCTCCCACCTAGCTGGGATGCAGTTATAGATACTAGAGACATGCCTGCAGAAGGTAAGCGAGACCATGCAACAGATTGTTGTCATGTTTGGAATTCTCAAACAATTTATTCTATGTCCTGTTCTGGGATATAATATTGAACTTGCTATGGGTATTATTTAATTTGATGATTAAATCATATAGCACATATTAAACGATGTTGAACATATAAGTTATATGAAGGGAAGGTGTCATAAAACCTGAAATTCCCGCCTTACTATTCATTCATTCAGAAGAAGAGTGGTGGTAGTGATAGTGGCGTAATTAAAAGAAAAACTAGTAAATAAGTGCAGTGTATTGGTGATTTGGTGGTAGTGTTTGTGTTTCATTGTTAGGTAGGTACCTACTAAATATCTTAGTTAGGTTGTTTGCCCTCATTGTTTGTTCCTTTTTTTATTTTCATTTTATTTTAACTGCACTATGGCTAACGAATTTCCCATCCATGGGGAAACTGTTCTACAAGAGGAAGTTTGTGTAACAACAGAAGATGAAAATAATACAAAAAAGAGACCCCTGAACTGTGATACATCCTATGAGGATAAAACGCCAGATGCTGTAAGGACCAAAAGATTTGACAAAAAAGAAACCCCAGAGTTTGTTAAGGGCCCCCATCCTAACTTGCATCGTTTAGCACTTCCTGATGATCATGATATAAATGTAGTAGAAACTTTGAGCAGCTATCCCGAAGATATTTGTCTCAAATGTAACTTATCAGTTGGGAGTTGTTCAGAGAATGTTAAATGTTTCTTATGTCCTAAGACAGAGCACTTATGCTGTACTGAGATTACACAAGAGGAAATTAACATAATCAGGACTGGAAAGAATGTTCTGAAGTGGATGTGCTACTCTTGTATTAATAAGAATCTTTGCGTAGCTCCTATCTTAGAAGAATCCCACCTTTCATCTGAAATAGGCAAGCCTCTGAAGAGTAAAAGTAATTTGGAATCACAAAATGTAGAAAGTGATCTGCCAAATTATTGCAAAGATTTAGTACAAGAAGCTTATGATGATCTACACAATAATATAGAAACAATAAGATTAAACATAAATAAAAGAATAAAAGAGGATGATAAGTATAAACAGGATCTAGAAGAGAGTATGGACATAATTGCCAAAAGATTATTTGCAATTGAAAATAAAATACAAACAAACTCAATGAAAGTTGAAGGTAGTTTCTCAGATATAGTTAAAAGAGGGCCTATTAAAAAAAGTATGCCAATAGATAATGATACTAGTAATCCCCAACAGCAGGATAGTCAATCTAATAACAACCAAATTAGGGAAAGTGTGAATATAATCAGTAATATTAGAGAGTATGAACCCCAAGATAATCTATCAAATGACAATCCTGAAAATAAGAAGAAAAAGAATAATCTAATAATATATAATATTCCAGAGTCTACAAGTAATGAAATCAAAGCTAAAATTGAATATGATATAGACTCATTTGAAAGAATTTTAGATGAGTTAAATATAAAGAATATTGAAATAGGTCAAATTATTAGAGTAGGTAAAAAAAATGGAGATGTCCCAAGACCTATGTTAGTTAAGCTAGGTTCTGAAGAACAGAAGTGGAAGATACTTGGACGTGCTAAAAACCTAAAGAACTCTAGCAATTTTAACAGGGTATATATAAACAGAGATCTAACTAAAGATGAACTTCATAAAGAAAAGGAATTGAGAAAAGAACTACTGGCACGTAGAAACTCAGACGAGGATTGGATTATAAAAAACGGAGAAGTAGTCAAGAGAGTGAACAGCAAAAACTTGAGTTTATTTCACTATGTAATAAATCAAAGAAAAACGAGAAACCATGTGTCAAATTAGAAGATAATAAAAACTCAAGAAATAAAAACAATATAAATAGCTCTTTCCAGATAGACCTGCTAAATGTCCAAGGTATAAATCAATGTAAAATAGTAGAAATTGAGAACAGAGTTTTAAATGCATGTAATTCTATAATGTGTCTGGTTGAAACACACCAAAACAATATGAACACTCTAATAAATAAAAATTTGAATTATTGTAGTAACATGAGAACTCCGGAAGATCGAAAAGGAGGAGGAATTTTAGTGCTCTGGAATAAAAATAGCGAGGTAAGAGTCTCGGAAGTCTTCAATCAGCAATCAGATATACTTATACTACATGTAATAATTGCTAATTGTAAATTTTATTTAATTATTTTGTATGCATCTACAAATGATTTAGAACGAAATATAAAAATTTATAACAAAGTCCAAAATTTTTCTGAAATCCATCAAGGAGATAATATTTTAATTATGGGCGATCTAAATGGACATATAGGAGTAATTGGGCCTCATAATGTTAATAAGAATGGTAAAATGATATTAAATCTTGTGAATAAATTAAATTTAAGTATTTTAAACCTAGACACTAGATGCGAAGGTACTATAACCTGGCAACAAGGTAAGAGGAAGAGTGTGATCGACTATGCCATAATTAACGAACATTTTTATAAATATTTTAAATCAATGAAAATAGACGAGGATGGCGATATTATAAATTTCTCTGATCATAATTTAATGTCCCTTAAATTTATATGTGAAATTAAAAACTCTTTTAAAGATAATAACAAAATTTTTGTTTTTAACAAAAAAAATGAGGAATCAATACAGAGTTATATTGAGTACATCAATAAAAATATTGATGATAGCACTGATATGAATGGTATCACTTCTTTAATAAGTGAATCTAGAGACAAATATCTGAAAACAACAGTGATTAGAAAATCAATTTCACAGAGAGAGGATCAGCCCTGGATAAATAATGATATAAAAAAGGAAATTTCTAATAAAAGAAATTTAAGCAAGTTAAAGAGGAAAGAAGATAACCCAGTAAAGGTAGAGCTATTAAGAAAAGAATTTGAAGTACAAAAAATTAAAATACAAAAGATGATAAGTAATGCAAGAGAGCAGCATGAAATTAAATTAACAAAAAAGATAATGGAAGATAAGAATAGGAGTAAGAAAATATGGCAGCATATTAATTCTTTGAGAAATACCAATTGCAACAGAACTAAGGAATTCAAATTATATGATCAAAATGGGAATGAGATTAACAAAAATGAAGTTAATGAATTAATTATAGAAAATTGGCGCCCAATTTATCAAATGTATCCAAATGAAATCCCCAGTGAATTTAATAATACAGTCAGAGAGAAATACCAATTTGATTTTGATCATCCAGAAGTAGAAGGGAGATATATAGATGAGATAAATATAGAGGGTGGTAAGCTTGAATACAAATATAAAAGGATAAATATACCTTTACACTTACTTGAACATTATGACACAGCCATTAATTTTGACATACCAATTAATAATATGATATACCCGAGAATAAGCTATAATGAAGTGGAGCAACAAATTAAGAAATTAAAGGTAGGGAAAGCACCAGGTCCCGATAATATTACCCCGGAACTATACAGATACCTGATTGATGATAAGACGATAATAGGAAAACTAACGGACATTTTTAATAAAATCATAGAAGATGGAAAAGTACCAATAAATTGGAAAAATAGTAACACTATCCTTTTACCAAAACATAATAAAAAACCCACACCAAAAGATCTGAGGCCTATAGCGATGGGAAATATATCCTACAAAATTATGATGGCTATAATCAAAGATAAAATTGAAACTCATTTGAAAACAAATCACAAAATTAACGATTCACAAACTGGAGCTACGAAGGGAAGAAGAGTAACAGAGAATTTGCATATCTTAACTTATTGTATTGAAAGGACTCTAAAAATGAAGTCAAGCTTATATGTTCTTTCCATCGACTTTAGTAAAGCCTTTGACTCCCTAAAAAGAATGAACATAATAGAGGTACTAATGAAGTTAAAGATACATCCTAATTTAGTAAATATTATTGCAGATATTTATAACGGTGATACAACTTCTATATATTTTAATAAATCTAAAACTACTGAGATGGACATAACTTCTGGAATCAGACAGGGGTGTAACCTCTCTGCACTCCTGTTTGTCTTAGTGACATATGAAATAATAGACAGGATAGATACAATAAACTATGGATACAGTGATGAGACTATCAACATAAATTCATTGTTTTATATTGATGATGGGCTAATCTTCGCAACAAACAGTATAAATCTTTCAATATTAATTTGTAGAATAGAGAATATATGTTTTAAATATGGGTTGCTGCTAAATAAATCTAAATGTGAGATAATAGTATATAACAACTATGAAAACGTTGAAGAAATTCAAGATATAAAGGTGGTTGAAAAAATTAAGTATCTAGGTGTTTTAATTGACAATAAAAAGAATGTATTTAATTCTCAGAAATGTAGTATTTATAACTCTGCAAATAAATTCTTAGGGCAGATTTTTTCAGTGCTAGGAATTTCTTGCAATAGACTTTTAGTAGGGAAAACCTTTTGGAAGGGATTAGCCCTTCCAAGTTTATTGTATGGGGCAGAGCTAATTGTATTCAATAAAGGGGAAATTAACAAGCTGCAGATAGTAGACAACAAAGCATATAGGCATATCCTAGATATGCCTGATTGCACTGCAATAGAGTTCTTGCGGGGAGAGATTGGAGCATCCTCTTCAATTGCAAGAGATATGAAGATAAAGATCCTTTTCCTTAAACACTGCCTGAAATCAGATGGAAATGTGATACTTAAAACTATAATAGAGAACGAGTTATTAAAGAAGCAAATGAGCTGGACTAAGAAGGTAGTGAATTATTTAGATACTCTGAACCTATCAATAAATAATGTCAAGAGCATGCAGATAAATGAGATAAAGAATTTAATATATCAATGGGATAATGATTGCTGGAAACAAAATATGGAAACGAAGAAATCATTAATGAACTATAGATTATTCAAGGATAAACCTCAAGAGGAAAAGTGGTATCGAAATGGGTCAAGATATAAGGTGATGATGATGGCTCGTGGAGATTGTTTAAAGTTAGGGTGGCGAGGGATGAATAGTGATAAATCTAAAATTTGTAAACTCTGCGAATATCCAGAGGAGACTCTAATTCATTTCATATATCTGTGCCCCAAATTACAAAAATGTAGAGACAGATATATTGTTTTACAAAGACCTTATGAAGAAAACTTTAATTTGAGGATTTTGTTACTTTATGAAGAGGATGTTTTTTTAGATAAAGAGTATTACCTAAATGTTATATATAGTCTTTGGAATGAAAGAAAATTGCTAGTTGAACAACAAATGGAGACAAATAATAACTGACGAGGAAAAGTAAAGGAAATTAATATAACAAATAAACGAGGAGGCGATTCACATGCTAAGAATCCTCAACCAATTTCTGTTCTGTTCTGTTCTGTCTAACTTTTGGACACCAGTTTTCCATTGGTTACTGGTGATTAGTGATGTGTGTGCATAAACATTGTAAATTGTGAATGTGCATGGACGCTGAAAATCAGTAATACGAATTCGTTGTGACCGTTATTTGTTACTCTAAAGTGAGCCCTGCAGAGCATTATATATTATTTTCTGTGTTGATTTAGTGATTCCCCCAATACATTTTAATTTACCTTTTGCTTAGTACCCAGTTAACTCCTAGGGGTTAGCTAGGTACATCACTTTTTGTATTAACAGTACTTATTTTCTGTTATCATGGATGAGCATCAGTCTCCAGGCAAAGATGAGGGAACACCATTCCTTGGATTTCCTGAGGATGGAGTAAATAGGATGAGTTCTTATTCAGTGACTGAGAAATCTCTCCCTCTAAACCAGACTCTTCATAGTCTCGACCAAAATAAGATTATACTAATTGAACCTTCAAATAGGAGTCTACTTGGTAATCCGTTCAAATTGCCAAAATTACTAAATGATAGTCATATTTCTAAATACCCACATGTTGTTCGAACTAACAAAAAACGGAACCTGATTATAATAGAGCTGAACCAAATAAATGAGGAAGCTATAGCTGATATTACAAGTATAACTAGGTTGGGGGAATTCAGTGTCAGGTGTTATCAACCTAAAAATGAGATAACTAAGTCAGGTGTAATTGGTCCAATTAACACTGAAGTAACTACGACAGAAATTCAAAATAATATAAAAGTAATTACATCAAGCTTTCATGACTCTTTTCAGGTTAGAAGTCCTGAAGTAGTTAGGGTGGAGAGACTTAAAAAGAAGGGCCCATCTGGACTTGTTGAATCTGCATGCATAAAGCTTGTATTCCAGGGCAACTCTTTACCTAGTGCGGTGACATTGGCCCATAATTACTACAAAGTTCGTCCTTATGTATCTGAGCCCCTACAGTGTTTCAAATGTCTGCGATTGGGGCATACAGCACCTAGCTGTAAAGCAAAACAAAGATGCTTATTATGCAGCGGTGCTCATGACAAGAAAAATTGTCCTGAAAGGAACTCAAATAATTTTACTTGTGCTAATTGCAAAGGTAGTCATAAAGCCAATTCTAAGGATTGCCATATTTATAGTAAAGCCACAGAGATAGAAAAGCTTCGTGCTTTTGACAATTTGTCATATATACAGGCAAGGGAAAAGGTCATCACTAATTCAAGTCAGCAATTTCCTGCTCTCAAAATCCCCAAAAGTAGTTCTAAACCTGCTACACAGTCTCTCCCAGCACAACAAACTCAAACGTACAGAGATAAAGCCTTAAGTCAAAATAAAAACCCAAAAGTCGTAGATGTAAAATTAAAAGAGGTTCCTGCTCCTGACTCTAACTTTTTATTTAAATTGAAAGAATGCTTATCTCAAATTCTGGATAACTTTTCTCTTAAAGACTCCAATTCTAATAAGACTGAAATTATTAATAAAACAGTTGATAAGGTATTCTTGAATATTCAGTCAGAGAAGGCTAACTCATCAGAAGAATTGCCAGAGGATAGAAGAAAACGTAAATTAAGAGTAGTATCTAGTGTAGAGGAGTTTGGATTAATATCAGATGCCGAAAGTTACATTGAAATGTCAGATGGAGAAGAGAATGATATCTTTCAACAGACACCACATACGCCTGACATAGTGCAAGGACAGGGTGTTACCTCAAAACTTAGTTCTGCTGAGGCAAATAAAAAGAAATTAAAAAGTAAAATCAAACGGTTATCCAAGAAGTAGATCATAACAAACTAGATATAATTCTTTTCAACTGTAGGAGTATATATAACAAGCTAGTGGAGTTGAAATTACTTATTTATGCAGATAAACCTGATATTGTGGCTTTAAATGAAACATGGATTAAACCTCACTCTAAAGCTTTACCAAGATTTGTAAACTACTCAGCTGAATGGCAACATAGGCCTGTAGGAAATGGTGGAGGTCTTGGTTTATTGATTAGAGATGGAATTTCCTATCAGGTTTTTAGTATAGATAAGTTTAAGGGAGGGGTATTGGAAGTCCAGTGTATAAAAATTCATGATTATAATAATAGATCTATATCTGTACTAAACATATACAATCCAAATAAAAATGTATCTTATAATGAATTTATTTTTTATATTAAACAACTGGGGTCTAGATTTATCATAATTGGTGACTTTAATGCCCACATCTCTGCGATAGATGATAAACTCAGACAATCAAACCCTACTGGAAAGTCAATTGAAAAATTACTTGAATCTGACAATATCTGTTTAATGAATCCACAAAACTTTTATACACATTTCTCTACTGCAAATTCTACCTTTTCTTGCCTAGATCTTTGTTTCACTTCCCCTAATATTGCACCTCTTACTGACATGAAACTGCTTGATGATCTAGGTAGTGATCATCTTCCGATTTTAATAACTGTCCAGCTTGGAATACCGAAACATACTGTAAAGTTTAGGAAGAAGTGGATGACTACCCCTGGAAATCTATCTAATTTTAGAAAAGATATCGAGCCATCAGGTATTTCAAAACCTAATACTATTTCAAACTTACTTATAGATATTGAGACTCGGATTCTCAAAGCAGCATCTAAAAATATTCCCCAAACTAGTGGTACACCCAGAAAAGGCAAAACCAATTCATGGTGGGATGTAGAGTGTGCTCAAGCGGTTTCAGAAAGACGGAGAACTAGAAAACTTTTAGAAAGATCTCCTTCTATATTGAATCTAGATGCCTACATTAATGCTAATAAATTTGCAAATGATTTAATCAAGGAAAAGAAGAAGAGAGCACTTGAAAAATTTATAAGTGATATCTCTTATGACTTGCCTCCCTCAGCTGTCTGGAATAGACTTAAAATCTTCAAGGGCTGTAAACATTTCTCGCAGTCCCCATTAATTAAGGATAACACTACTTATAGCTCACCTGAAGATAAAGCTGAAGTCTTTGCTAAACATTATAAAGACGTTTGCTCTGCTAATAGAATTATAAGCCTCCCCAACTTTTATACAAATTTTAAAGCTGCTGTTGGAGAAAAAAATGAGAACTATAACAGTAAAATAACAATGTCTGAAATTCAAAGAGCTCTTGACATTGTTAAAAATTCAGCCGCTGGTGAGGATGATATATCTTACTCCCTTTTAAAGAACTTAGATGAAAACACAAAAACTGACCTGTACCTACTTTTTAATCAAATTTTCAGTACGGGAGAGTTCCCAGATAAATGGAAGACGGGACTTGTCATACCTATTCTTAAACCAAACAAAGATAAAGTTCATCCTGAGTCCTATCGCCCTATAACTTTGCTTTCTTGTACTGGAAAAATTTTTGAAAGAATAATTTTGAGAAGGTTGGAATATATTTTGGAGAGTAATAATAAGCTGAGCCAAACACAATGTGGGTTTCGTAAGGGTCTTGGTACTATAGATGCTCTTCTTAGAATTGAAAGCTTAATAAAGCATGCACTTTCTACAAACCAAGTGTGCGTTGCTATATATTTAGATATTAAAAGCGCTTTTGATACTGTAAATTGGACAGGAATTAAATTCAAATTACTTAAGCTTGGAATCAAAGGTAATATTTTAAATATTATTCATTCATACTTGAACAAACGTAAATTAAAAGTAACTGTTAATGGCATAATATCAAATGGTGAGAGTATCTCTTCTGGAACCCCTCAGGGAGCTATACTTTCACCCCTGCTTTTTAACATAATGTTGCAAGACTTTCCTACTATATTAGATGCGGAAACTATCATTTATGCTGATGATATCACAATTTTGTGCTGTGGGGAAAATTTGAATGATGTTGGGAGTACGCTTCAGGCTTACTTAAATACTATTGAATCTTGGAGTGATCATTGGGGATTTACACTGAGTCCAACCAAAACTGTGCTACAGTTCTTCACTAGAAAACCAGGGGTGACATACCCCTTGATACGATTAAAGCATACTGTTATCAATTATAAGGAAGAACATAAACTTTTGGGTCTGATTCTTGACTCTCCATTATTATCTTGGAAAAGTCATATAAAAATGTTGATTGACGATTGTCGAAGAAGGTTAGATATAATGAAAGTTCTCTCATCTCCGGTCTGGGGTGCCACTGCACTTATTCTGAGAACTTTCTACATTTCCTATATTCGTGCTAAAATTGATTATGGATCTATAATCTATGGTACTGCTGATAACAAACTGCTTGATAAACTCGATATCATGCAAAATAAAGCACTAAGGTTCATTTTGGGTGCCAGAAATACAACACCAATTTTGTCATTACAAGTAGAAGCATATATTCCACCTCTCAAATTACATAGAGCATTCATCACAGTTAAAACATACATTAAACTAAGGCAGAGCAGTAATTATAACCGGACTGCTAGTTTAATTGGTATAAATGATAATAATTACTATCCTCAATATAATACGTTCATGCAAAAGTCTTTCATTTGGCTAAATACCCTGGGTATGGACAAAATTAAGAGAAATTACATTGATAAGTGGGCCAAATTGCCACCTTGGGAAGACTTTCAACAGTTTTTAAGCCCTGATGAAAATTTCATAACTAACAATATGGAATTTTTGGATTACGTAAACCAAAATTTTCCAAATTTTAAAATTTATTTTACTGATGGTTCAAAGGTGACAAGTCAAATGGAGACATCAGTTGGGTGTGCATATTATGATCAGCAGAATAAATTAACCATCTGCTGGAGATTAAATCCTTACCATTCTGTGTTATATGCAGAACTTTATGCTATCTTCAAATGTCTTGAGGTGCTCCAATCAGTTTCTTCAGACTGTATTATTTTTACAGACTCTAAAGTAGCTCTCCAACTTATAACTGATTATGACCCTAAAACTTATCGGGAGATCATTTTTAAAATTCAAAATCTTTTACTGCAAGGCAATAGAAATAGGATACTTCAAATTAGTTGGATTAGAGCACATATAGGTATTACAGGGAATGAGGTTGCTGATTTAGCTGCCAAGAAGGCTCACTCCAATATTACTTGTGTTTTAGATAGTTTAACTGCGACGGAATATGTTTCCATCCTGAAAAATAAATTCAATGCATACTGGAATGAATCTTGGAATAACACAACTGATGCTACACAAAAGGGTCTTTTCCGAAAGAGCATAGATAGCGAGTTATCTTTAAATAAAACTATCTTGGCATCTAATAACCGAAGAGCTCAGGTTTTGATTAACAGATTTAGAATGGGACATATAGGAGTAAACTCCTATCTCTATCGTTTTTCGATGGCAGAGGAACCTTTGTGTCAAAATGATGTTTGCTATTATTCAGAAAATATTGAAACTATAGAACACTTCCTGCTCAACTGCCCTGCGTATGCTCCTGCTAGACAGATCATGAAATCCAAGCTTTCAGATATTGGTATTCATAATATAACGTTGAAAACTCTACTATTGGGTGACCAAAACTTACGAAAGAAAAAGCTTGAAATCTTTAATATAGTGGTAGAATTTCTGAAAACAATAGATAGAGTTAAATCCTATTTTTAACGGACGGCCTTTATTTTAATATCTACATAAGAGTGTGAGCCTTTGAAGAACTTGCCAGGAGAAAGAATTAAGTTATACTCCTTCAACCAACTAATAATAATAAAGACTTACACATTCACATACACATACACACACACACACACCAAACACATAGTTTACATTACTATAGGTATCAAGATTATTACCAACCCACACTGATATATAATATTATGTAGATATTGTTTTAGAGTTTCATGAGGTTTTTGGAGAAAATCTTAAACATGAAACAAGTATTTTACGATTTAATTAAGACAGATTTATACTAATTACCTCGGAAATTTGTCCGGTGTAGTTTTTATGTAAATTAAGACTCGG
>JBAGKJ012114193.1:0-21995 GCA_037179465.1 Phronima sedentaria | reverse complement strand
ATCAGCCTCTATCTTAAAAAACATTAGAGTTTCAATTATTTTATCTCTTATGATGGAATCGTAGGCCTTACTATAATCAATGGCTGTAATTATTAGCTGTCTTTTTTCTTTATAAGCTATCTCTTTACACTCTTGAATTAAAAACAAATTATCTTCCAGTCTCCTGCCTCTTGTAAAGCCCGCCTGTTGCTCAGAGTCTAGTCTATTAGCCTTAATATGTTCCTCAATCTTATCCTTTATCATAGCAGTAAAAATTTTGTAGCTAGCATCTGTGAGTGCTATAGGTCTTACGTCTGCTGGTGTGGGTTTGTTGATTTTTGGTATGGCTATTGTCCTTGATTCTAACCAGCTCCTTGGTTTCTCCTTTTCCACTATTTCATTGTTGAAACATCTAGTCATGTTATTTAGACATACCTCACTCTCTGCCATGCATTTATACATATCATTTTTAATGCCATCCGGTCCCGGTGCTTTACCCTTTTTAATTCTGGAGATTTGTTTTTTGACACTTTCTTCCTTGAAGGTTACCGGTAGCATTTTGTTTATTGGCTCTTCCTGTATTCTGTATGCCATAGAAAAATGTTCTGTCAAAATATTAGGTATTTCTATTTGTTTTATTTCCGTGCTTATTATCCCTGTTGATGTGTCTAGCTTTAGCTCAGTATTGCTATACAGCATCATTCTATCTTTGCTATTTTCCATGTATCTTTGCTTTATCTCGTCTGTCCATGACTTTTCTATGTTATTTTCCCTTCTTTGGTACACGCTACTCCAATAATCTCGCACTCCATCTCTTTCTTCCAACTGCTCTAGTTTTTTACCCTCTTTATCGTAAAGATATAACTCCTTTTCTTTTTCTTTCCTACCCTTTAGCCTGTTAATATATTTCCATTTGCATCTGTTTCCATCCTTTGCTTTCCTTATCTCATCAGTGATTTTCATCTCGTGAGTTACAATTGCCTCTCTAACCATCAACTGAACCTTTTGCTTCTGTTTAAAATATAAACTTGTATATTTGTCTCTGTCTCCCTTTGTCTTCATATTTCTCTTTTTCCTGTTATATAAACTTCTCAACTGAATTTCTTTACGTATATTGTCATTGAACCAAGGTCTGTCATCCTGCTTTATTCTACGTTTTGTGCTTCTTCTAAGGTGTGTTTCTGTACCTTTCTTTATAAGACTATTTAGTTTTTCAATCTTATTGATCGGATTCTTTGTCATCTCCTCCTCCATATAATTTATGAATTTGTCAACTGCTTCTTTCTTCATACTGATATAACTATTTCTAACCCATTTCCTTTCTGATGTCTTATTCTGTTTGAATTTTATTACTATTTCGATTAAATTATGGTCTGAGAGATCAAATTTAGTCTTACTTTCATCTATGCTCATTTTAATAAATTTTGAATACATTCTCTCATTTGTTAATACAAAATCTATACAACTGTTCTGCGTATTCATACTTCTAGTTATCTTACCTTCACATTTGTTATCCAAATTTAAGAGTGTTAAATTGTGTCTACCCATTATATCTAACATCACTTTTCCATTGTAGTCCTCCTTCTGTATCCCTATTTCTTGTATATGTCCATTAAAATCACCCACAATTATTGTAGGTTCCTCCAGGTTACTCAGGATATTCTCGAGATCAATCTTCATTTTTATATTTCTCTGTTTATCTTCTTTCTTATTGATGACCGAAAAATATACTAAAATTATATTTATCTCTTCATTACTGCCCTTTACCTTTGTGTGTAAAATGTCCACGTTATTCACATTTTGCTCTTTCACTTCTATACTGCTATCTTTTCGAAACATCATACATAGACCTCCACCTTTCTTGTCTTGCATATCTCTCATTTTATGCATCACTGTAAATTTATTATCTATTTGAACTCTCTCATACCTTAAGTGTGTTTCTACACACAACAATATCTCATTTTCTTTTTCTAATAGTTTCTCGATTTCTAACATTTTGGAATTACTGAAACCCTGAGCATTTAAATACTTAATTACCAATAAATTTTGCTTTTCATCTATCTTCCTCTCCCTCTGCCCCTGTGTCCTCTCTGGACCCATGCACTCCTGCTGCTGTTTATGTACATTCCTAGATTCACTTCTCCTGTCCTCCTTACAATCCTCCCGTTTTTTATCAAGCAGTTGTAATCACCACTTTTCCTTCTTTCTTTTATTTCTAGTCTCAATTCTTTATCTTTTTCTCTTTCCTCTGCCGACATGTCTTTAGCTACGTAAATATTTTCAAAATTATATGAGCTCCTTAGATTCTTTGCGCTTCCTAACACCCTCCACTTTTCTTGTTCATTTCCAAACCTTACTAATAATGGTCTTATTCTCTCCTCACTTGCCCTTCCAAGTCTTATTACTTTCATAATTTGGTAGTCGTTAATTCCTATTTCATTTCCGATGATGCTGTGGCATATACGTACATCTTCCTCCATCCTCTCTCTTGCATCTCTCTGTCTTGGTTCCTTTACGTTATAGAAAATTAGGTTATTTTTCCTAATATCATTGTTTTCGGTAGTACCACTGTCATTTGAATTGTTCCTCTGCTCGCTATTATTCCTTTTCATCCTCTCTAGTAAATTGTTCTGCTGATTTTTAAGTTCATTCAATTCTTCATCCACTTTTTCAGCTAAACCTCTTATCGCTTCTGTTATCTCATTTCTTAAATTCTTTATATCCTGATTCTGTGGTCCTCTTATATTTATATCACCCTCCACTTCAACATTTCTTGATGTATCTATTTCATGTTCCACTTCTTCAGTTTCTGTGTTAATCTCTCTCGTATCTTCAATGGTTTCCTCACTGCTAGGGATTTTCAACCTGATAATTTCTTCTTGGAGCAATCGTATTTGCTCATTCAGTTCCTGTATATTACTATCATTCTCTATTGGATTTTTTAATATACTTCCTTCTATCTCTTTCTTGCATGTATCACAAAACCACATCACTTTATTCTCTAGTTTGTCAATCATCTCATATTCTTTCTTATTTATGTTCTGGCATATGGTATGGAACCATACACTACACTTGTCACAAGAGATTGCTTCATGCCTTTCTTCTACTACTGCCTTACAGGTGCTGCACCTACTACTCTCCTTGTACCCCAGAGAACTTTTATATTTGCAATTTCTTTCTGTAATTTCATTGTGAGAGTCTACTGCCTTACTATCAAGCTCTGTAACCTTATTATTCTTCTTTGTTTTGTCAATTTTTGGGAAGAAAAAACTAGGTTTCTTCTTATCGATCCCTGCTGTTTTTGGTGTCTCCTTCTCATTACAAGGAGTTTTCTCTAACTCCGAGTTCTTATTTAAATTACTATCCACTTCATCCTCCTCCTCCATACCCTGTAATTCATTATTTTTAACTCTCTTGGCATCACTAGGCTTCATATTTTTCTCTTCCTCCTCGTGTTTCTCATTAGAAAAAGGGGATATAGGTGAAGCTAGCCTTTTATTTCCTTTACAATCTATGTCTAGCATGTCCATTTTATTTATTTATCTAGGTACGGGGTGTTCGTTGTTATTTAACTACTCTGGATCTTACCCTAAACCAATTAAACAAGTGTAGTGCAAAATACACTCATAAACATACAAAAAATTACTATTTTAAAGGAAATTATATAATTACACAAGTGTAGTGCAAAATACACTCATTAAATAAACAAAATCGATCAGTAGGACTAGTTAGGTACCTAGTCGACTTTGGTCTTAATGGCCCCCTAACTATGTTAGGTAACCCGCCAATCAACCAAGAAACGCACCTACGCAATTAATTAACTAAAAGAGAAAAAAGGACTTTCCGAACATAAAAAAATACTGAAGGACAAAAGTTGAACATTTAAAACACAGTTAAAGTAAACAATCACAAAACTGCAATAACACACTACCATCTGTTCACACCACAGTTGTTTATGTTTTTTGCGAACTGCTCATAAACATTATTATGATTGCTCCAGCTGATCCCTTGTTTTGAATAAATGAGATAATATTTACAATAGACAAATTTTACAGGTCAGGTCAGGTCAGGTCACAAATCCGACGGATATCCTTTAGTATCAGGCGTCTTCTTTTCTTCTTAATTTCTTTGTCAGTTTTTATCTTGCATAAAATTAGTAATTATTCTATATCTGTTCTTTCCTTGATCAATCTGTTCCTTTTCCTCCACATAGTTAATAATATTTCTTGATTCTGTTCCCTGTTTGTGAAAATCACCTCCCCAACTATTTTATTTAAATTTTCTTCTAGAGGTTTTTGCAATTTCAAGATTTGCATCCTTTCTTCAGTCAAATTGGGGCACTGAGCTATAAAGTGAACAAGATCTTCGAGTTCTTCTCCACATAAACTACACTCAGTCCTTCCATTACTGTGCCTATTTCTGTCATTCAATTTAAGTACATTGGCTCTCATTTTAAACATCAATAGAGAAGCTTCATTATTAAAGTAACTCTCTTCTTTAATGTTATCTTTAAATTCATTATAGATTAGAAGCGTTTTCTTCCTTAGGTTGTCTTCCTTCCAGCACATCTCGTCCCATTTCCTTATCTGTTTTTTAATATAGGTTTCATCCTCATATAGTATTTGGTTCCAGTTTATGTCTATTACTTTTAACATTTCAAGAACTTCGTTTTTTAATTTACACCCCTTTCTGTTCACGATCTCTATCAATAATTCATTTTTTCTGTTAAAGATACTTTTCATGTATAGAATTTTGTTTTTCATTAGCCTTGTACTCATTAGGGAACTACCTACCTCCCCCCTGAGCGCACCTATAGGCGTATATCCTGGTGCTCGTAGTATTTTTCTGTATATATTATTTTCGGTAATCTGTAACTTTTCTATCTCCTTTTTATTAAATTTCATGATACTAGTACCATGGAGCATGGAAGGCAGGGCTATGCTCTTCCAATATGTCTTGCCTATATCTAGTCTGTTGCAGCTTCTCTCTATAATCCCGTATGTCATATTTTCAAATATTCTAGCCTTCTTGTAGATCTCAGTTTTGTGCTTCTCAAACATATTTCTTTTACTATTTATATGAACCCCTAGATATTTGATTTCATCTACTACTGTTATACCTCCAATTACTTGTAAATCTTGGGTTTGATTCATAATGATTACACTACTTTTACTTTTGTTCATTTCTAATCCATATCTAGTACTTGACTTTTTTAGTGTATTAATCGCTTTTTCTGCCTCCTCTAAATTGTTGCTTAGCAGCATCCCGTCGTCTGCGTAAAATAGGCAGTTCAAATGGCTATCTCCTATTTTGAATCCTTTGCACTCCTTGTTGATATCTTTTATGATTCTGTATGTTATCAGCTTAAAAATTGTAGCCGATAAATTACAACCTTGCCTTATGCCGTTTGATATGTCAAAATCAATTTTCATGTCTTGTCTAATTTCCAATGTTGTTCTGTCCTCCTTATAAATCTCCATTATGTTGCTTATAATATCAGCCTCTATCTTAAAAAACATTAGAGTTTCAATTATTTTATCTCTTATGATGGAATCGTAGGCCTTACTATAATACCTACCTGGTGTTACCTGGTGTTTGAAGACGCATCGCCTAATGGTGGCCTTAGCGTCGGGAACAGTTGCACTGAGTATTTATATTTGATTGATAAAACCAGTTTTGGTTAGAAATTCGATGAGCAGTAATGGGTCATCCATATTAGCAATGAATTCCACATTGAATTGGTCAGGATGAATTTTCTCCCTCATGGCCTTCCTGCTACCCTCAAGTAGGGGGCATTCTATTAATAGGTGGTATAATGTATAATTTTTATGACAGTTTATGCAGTATTTAGGTTCTTTATCAGATTTGAAATAATGACCATGAGTCAGCAGAGTTACACCCATCCTAATGCGAGTCATTACAATTTGATGCTTTCTGATAAGATTTATGTTTTTAAATTCACCAATTTTTGGTTTAAAATTGTTAGAGACAGGGCCCATAGTAGTCCAATCACTTTGCCAGCACTCGTACATAAATTTTTTAATTTTTGCCTGCAGTTCCCTATTTGATAAAGCAATTTTATTGATGCATGTCAAGTTAGTAGATGATTTAGCTAAACAGTCTGCCTTTTCATTTCCCTGGATACCCATGTGGCTGGGAATCCATTCAATTATAATCTTATTCACATCATTGCTACTGCTTAGGGCAGATTTTATTTTGGATAGGAGATAATGAGACTTTACATCGAGTGATTGAAGGGCTCTAACAGAGCTTAGAGAGTCGGTGAGTACTACATACCTGCCCGGGACAGCTCCGAGGAAAGTTACAGCCGCATAAATTGCATACAGCTCAGCAGTTAAGATATTGCAGTCACTAGGAAGTCTGGCCAGCAGACTGAAACTGTTGCACCAAACACCAGAACCACAGCCTGCACTTGATCTCGATCCGTCACTGAATACTAACACCCTTGAGCAGTATTTACCTTTGAGATATGAGAAGAGAGCTTGCCATTGTATATCTGCCAGAGAGTCCTTCCGTATGTCGGCCAATGTTGATAAGATGTTGAATGACTTTGTCGAGTGTCTGTCTTCCATGGCTACTGAGGGGATAAATGAATATTCTATGGGTGATATCTGCATTTCTTCCATCATTTTGTATATTATTGGGAGCTTAAAATTTTCAGAAAATAAATCATGTATAGGGATTTTATTATCTATAATTTTTTTCACTGGGTGATTAGGAATAGTTAGAACTCTACATACATATTTTAGCAGAAGTTCTCTGCGCCTAATATTTAAAGGGACAATATTAGCTTCTACCTCCACTTTATGGCTGGGGGTACATCTAAGTAAGCCTAATATCATTTTTGTAGAGTTATATTGAATTCTGTCCAATTTGGCTAAGTAAGTTTTAGCCGAGTTGTTGTACAAAAAGCACCCATAGTCTATTTTTGACCTTATTAAAGTTATGTATAGTCTCTTTAGTATTTGAAAATCAGATGTGTATCGTTTGAAGGATATAATTCTGAGAAGACGTAAATTTTGTTTGCATCGCTGCGTGAGGTTGTCGATATGGCTGCTCCATGTTAATTTACTATCCAGTGTCATGCCTAAGTATTTAGCTGTTTTTACATACTCAACTTCTGCTTCTCCTATCATAAGTGGAGGGGGCCTAATATCACGCTTATTCGTGAATATGATTGCATTAGTTTTTTTTATAGAGATTTTGAGGCGCCATCTTTGGCTCCAAGCTACTATGTTGTTTAGAGCTTCTTGCATATTTGATTTAGCAGTAATAATATTATCAGAAGTTGACCATATGGCACCGTCATCAGCGAATAATGCATATTTTTGAGTATCTGAGCAATCCTTGAAAATGTCATTTATGTATAGTGTGAAGAGAGTGGGGCTAAGGACTGAGCCCTGTGGGACTCCACTGCAGACACCATATGCACCAGATACTTTTGCTCCGACTTTTACTGTTATGGTTCGGTTGTCAAGAAATTGGGTAAGGAAGGAGAGAAGGTTTCCAGTTAGACCTGCTTCACAAAGCTTCAACTTTAGGCCATGATGCCAGACAGTATCGAAGGCCTGTTTTATGTCAATAAAAAGAGCAATACAGTATTGCCCTAATGCTATTGCCATTCTTGCGTCAGTTTCCAATCTGCAGATACTGTCTAATGTACAGTGGCCCGATCTAAACCCGCTTTGTACTGGTGTAAAGAAGTTGGACTTCTCAAGATACTCTTTTAATCTTCGATTTAGTATTTTTTCCAATAACTTGGATAAAGTGTTAGTCAATGTAATGGGTCTATACGATTCTGGAGCTGTGGTAGGTTTGTTTGGTTTTTTTAATGGGATTATTTGCCCTTGACGCCAAGGGTCAGGGTAACCATTTATAAATATATGGTTGTAGAAATCTAACAGTTTCTTTTGATGATTTATGTTCAGGTTTGTAATAAAGCTGTATGGTAACAGGTCTGGACCTGGGGACTTAGAAGTACAGCTCTGTAATGCAAATTTAAGCTCATAAAGTTCAATAGGTTTGTTATAATTTTTTAGCGATTTATCAGTCATAGCAGTATTAATAATATTTTCCTCATCGTGACTTTCTGTGTTATCTAGTCTTACTTCAGATTCTGATTCTATAACTCTCTCAGAGAAATGTTTTGCCAGATGATCTGCCACTTCCTCCTCCTCGGTTAAGTATGTATCTTGGTTTTTTAATATGATAGCTCTCGATTGTGGCTTGGTACTCAGAGCTTTTATTCTCTTCCAAACTATAGATGGATTAGTATTTGAATTTATAGAATTCACAAAATTTAACCAACTTAACTTTTGCGCATCCCTCGTTACTTTCCTAAATTTTGCTCTACATTTTTTAAGATTAATCCATAGGTCAACTCTTCCTGGGTGATTTTTGTATTGACTTAAGGCTTTACTTTTTATTCTTTTAGCTTGGGTGCAAGAACTTGTCCACCAGTAGGCAGAAGGCCTATTGGGAACATTGCTAATCTGTGGAATGGTTTGTTTTGCTGCAGTGAGTAAACTGTTAGTTACGAGGTTACAAGCCTCATTAGAAGTTAAGTTATCATATTTTTCTGGAAGTTCTAATATTTCGTTATATTGTGTCCAGTTAGCTTTATTTATATTCCACTTATATCCAGATTCTGTGTTATTAGTAATTGATGTACCAATCTTTATAGGAAAATGGTCGCTATTCATTGTGTCGTAGTATGTTTCCCAGTTTAGAGAGTTAGATAGATTATTACTACATATTGTTATGTCAATATGGGTGAAGGAACCATTTGTTGATAGGTGTGTTGGTTCACCACTGTTAAGTAGTGCAAACTCATTTTCATCTATAAAGTTAGCAATAATATTTCCTCTTGAGTCTATTTTGTCAATTGGACTACCCCAGTAGTTATGGTGAGCATTTACATCAGCACATAGAATAAAATTCTCACCCATATGAGGTTTTAATGAGTTTAACCTTTCCATCAGGCCAATATTTGAAAGATTAGGTGGAATGTAGAGAGAAATTATATTATATTTTCTATTTTCAACAAATACATTGACTATTATTACTTCCATGTCTAAGTTGGCTGAATCAACAGTAATGCAAGGAATCTTATTGTTTACAAGAATGGCCACACCACCTCCCTTTTGTAACATTCGATCTCGTCTGTGAATGGGGTAGTGAAAGTTATTAAGTTTTATATCATCCAGCGTATTAAGGTTTGTTTCTTGAAGGCAAATGATTTGGGGTTCCATTATATCAATGCATTTTTGCAGGTATGCTCTATTGGTTTTAAAACTTCTAAGATTCCATTGCATTATATTCATCTGTATTAAGTAAAGCTTAGTTAGGCTACTATGTGTATAGTGTTTGAGAGAGCTGTTGCAACTATAGAATCTAAGTTAAATAGGTGACCTATTTTAACAATAGCTTCAACTTTGTCTGCAGTTGTATTAGCCGTTAGCAGAGTTATTAACAGAGGTATTAGCTCTGGCAGTATGGTTACTAGTGGTGGCATTTGTAATGGGATAGAATTCCCGCTGGTGCTTGTATTATTGTAGGATTGTGTCAGATTTTGCATTGGGTTAACTGAAAAAGTTTCAGATTCCGGTGGGTAGTTAGGAGATTGATTTGTACTACCATCTACTGATATTTGTGATTGGTTTCTATTATTTTCTAGGTTTGGTCTTAGGTGACTTTGTCCTGGGATGATACCATTTTCATCAAAGTATTGTGAGACTTGAGTGCATAAAAAGTTTTCACTTTGGCTTGAAGCAATGGAGTTAGGTTCATTAGGTGTTTGTCTTAAGCTTGCTTGTGATTGAGATTCATATATCTTTGTCCGAGCTGAGGCTGAGGGGTTAAAGTTTAATTGTGAAGTATTGCTTTGAATTTGAGTATTAGCGGCTCTAGGTTGCGTCATTTTAGGGAATTGTTTCTGAGAGGCAATATTTAATTTATTTTGGGTATTTTGTGCACTGTTTGCTTCAAATATTTTTCTTGCTTCTGAGAAGCTGACTCCTTTATCTGCAGTTAAAGTACAAATTTCTTTTTCTTTTAGATATTTAGGGCAGATTTTAGAAGTAGCTTCATGTTGAGCTCCACAGTTTATGCACTTCAGAGATTCAGCACTGCAATCATGACTTTTGTGTGAACTCGAAGTGCATTTACTACACAGTGTTTTACTTTTGCAAGTGGCTGTGGAGTGTCCAAGCCTCCAACACTTTCTACACTGCAGAGGACTAGGGTAGTATTTCTCCACAGTGTATATTTGCCAGAGGAGTTTTATTTCTTTGGGTGCTGGGCCTAGGAAAGTTAAAACAAAGATAGGAATATGTTGTTTGGAGGGATCTGAGAACATTTTTCGGATGGCTACTACTTTGTAGGGCGCGAGATATTGTAAGAAGTCATTTAGTGAGTCGTTCCTGAATTCGTAAGCGTATATTTTGCCATATGTGAATTTTTTTGTCCAAGCTATTGTGGTAATGATTGGTATGTTTAAGATAGGGAACATCTTTGCTTTTTGAAATAGGTCGAATTGTTTTTGAGATGAGGTTGAAATAACAATGCTACCAGATTTCAAGAACTCCAGCCCCTTGATAGGTCCTGTGTCCTCGCATAGTTTTTTAATACCTTCTTCCAGCTTGAATGGGTTATAGTTTGTTAACTTTTGTTTGTTGTCAGCACTAGTTATTATGATCTCATTTACCTGCTCAAGAGCATCAACACCCAGTGAGGACAGGTCCACCCGGGCCCCCACTTTCCTAACAGAAGTGTCAGAAGCAGCAGCCCCAGCAACTTGGTCAGATCTATTAGCAACAATGACATTATTATCAGAACAATCCATAGACAAATTTGCAGAATCATTAACCTCATCTGTTGATAAGATCCCACTGCCATCAGAGTCATATGTCTCAATTAAGCCACTATCATCATCCTTCCTTTTGTCATTTTGAGTAGCAAGCTTTTTGTTGTTTATTGAATTTTGTTTTGATGTACGTTTACGCTTTTTGATTGTGGTGAATTTAGGTTTAATAATATCAGGCGGTTTTTTCATTTTATCTAGTTTAGGGTCCATGCCAATATGGCTTGTATCCTGCTCCTCTTCCATATTAAAAGTAAATATGAAAATCAACTATCAGTGCAACGAAACGAAACGAAACGATTAATTTGCAGATAACTTTTCTAACAGTTCTACAGAGTTTTTGTTTCTCTTTAATCCAGTATCCAATGCTTCACTCTCTTTTCACTTTTAAAGAGCATCAATCATAGAGTGTCTAGTTGTCCAAAGTTTATATATTATATTTATAAAATATTCACTGTTGAAGTCAGTATGTGGTTTGATAAGGAGCATATACTTTATTAGTTCATCACAGTCTTCAATCCTAGGGCATTGGAGGAGAATGTAATTATCTCTATTAGCTTGAAGGGAAGGACATTCTAGAAGAAAGTGTTCAAGAGTCTCGGTCACATTGTTGCACATTTTACATATTTTACTGTTATCTACTCCCCACTCTCTCCAACCTAGTTTTAGTGTGTTTGACCTAGCTCTCATCATTATTGTATATTTGATACCATTTCTAAACCATTTTACTTCAGTTATACTTGTTTTATTGCAATAGAATCTAAGAGTAGCTTTGTTTGTCATGTTATTAGCCCAAATATTATTGTCAAATTTATTAATTTTACTTTTAATACTCTCAATTGAGAGGTTACATATGTCATCAATATTGAGTTCTATTAGGTCCATATATTTACATACATCTCTCATCCATGTTAGCTTCTTATTTTTGATATTCTCCGTAATTAACTTATGTATGATTCTGTTACTCTTATCTTCTAGAGCATGTTTTAAGAATAAAATTTTATTCTTGATGTCTCTGCTCAGGGCGCTGCTTGCTCCAACTTCACCTCGTAAGAACTCCACAGCAGTAAAATTTGGAACTTGAAGAATAATGCGGTAGGCAATATTGTCTATCCTCTGTAGTTTCTCCAGATCTTGATTGCTCATTGGTATAATATCACTTCCGTAGAGTAAATTTGGAAGTGAAAGTCCCTTCCAAAAAGTTTTACCAATTAGCATTCGGTTACAGCAGGTGCCTAGGATAGAGTAAAGTTGGTTTGAAAATTTAGTGGCTTTTTCAAACATTTGTGTTTTATGAGATGAAAAGCATTTCTTATTATTATTTATGATAATTCCTAAGTACCTTATTTCATTAATTACCTCAATATCTGCAATTGTTCTAGGTGGATCTTTGTCATATATGGGTAATATTTTGCATTTATTTCTGTTCAGTTTGAGTCCATATTTCAAGCTAACATTCTCAATTTTCCCTATTAAATTAAGGAGGTCATTTCTTGAATTTGCAAAAATAATGCCATCATCCATATAAAATAGGCAAGGAATTGTAGTATTATTATCTTTGAATCCGCAGTTCAATGATTCTATAGATTCAATAATTTTGTAAGTGACTAGTCTGAATAGAAGAGCAGAGATAGTGCAACCTTGTCTAATCCCAGAGGTTATGTTGATATTGACCATCTTTTTCTTGTTAATGTGTAGAGATGTCATGTCAGAAGAATATACTTTTGATATTATTTCAATAATTTTTGGGTGGATGTCTAGTTCTTCTAGTATATTTATAATTTCTGCTCTCTTGATTGAGTCAAAGGCTTTAGTGTAATCAATAGATAGTACATATAACGATTTCTTCTTTATAAATGAATACTCTATGCAATAGTTCAGTATAAACACATTTTCAGTTACTCTCCTTTTATTTGTTGCTCCAGTTTGTAAATCAATATTGTTTTTACTGGAAGTTATGTGTTTCTCTACCTTATCTTTAATAATGCCCATCATGACTTTGTAGGAGATGTCTGTTAAAGCGATAGGTCTTAATTCAGAAGCTTTGGGTTTCTTCACTTTTGGTATAAGGACAGTATTAGAGAGTTTCCAACTTTCAGGTATATTTCCACTACTTAGAATGTAATTAAAAAGTTTATTTAGTAGCTGTGCAAAAGTTTGATTTTCTACTAGATATTTAAGAAGTTCTGGTTTTACACCATCAGGACCAGGAGCTTTATTTTCTTGTAAGAGTTTTAATTTGTTTATGATTTCATTGACTGTGATTTTGGGGTCTTCCATTTTAATAAATTTGGAATGGATAGGGGCTATACACTCAAAGTGTTCATTTAATTGGATAGGGAATTTCACATAGTCATATTCATATTTGAAAATGCCATTTTCTATGTTTATTTCAGATATATACTGAATTGTCCCGAAGTCATCTTGGTTGTATTTATTGGTGTAACTTCCTTTTGAGCTATCCCATATCTCTCTGATGTCATTGGGGTGTTGATTGTAGATAGGCAGCCAAAATTGTTCTAACTGCTGTTTCATTAGATCTTCGTCGATGGGTGTGCCTTCACTGTCGTAAACAATAATGTCTTTCTGTATAGTATTATTATTTTTAAGATTATTAAGATATTGCCATACTTTTCGTGACCGGTTTTTATCATTTAAAATCTTATTCGTGATTTTAATTTCATAAGACTCTATAGCTTCTCGTATTAATGTCTGTGTTAGTTGCTTTTGCTTAATAAATTGTAACCAGAGATTGTCTTTAGAAATTGGATGAGTTTCTTTTCTATGTTCTTTGTTTATAGTGCGTCTTTTAGCTATTGCTTTCTTTATTTCCTGGTTAAACCAGGCAGGTTCACAGGTATCATTGGTAGCATCTAATTTCTTTTTAATTGTGCATGTCAGACTCTCACTTTCAGCATTTAAAATTACATTATTAATTTGTTCAATGCAATTAATACCATTATAATTATTATCAACATTAGTTTTAACAATATCTTTATATTTATCTATGTAATCTTGTCCTTTTCTATTGAAGGTGAAGGTTTCATATTGGTTAGTAAATTGTTTGGAAGTGTTATATGAAGCTATAATATTAATAAGATTATGATCCGAAAAATTCAAAATACTTCTCTGATCATCTATGTGCATACTGATTAAATTGCTATAAAAAACTTCATTCACCAATACAAAGTCTATCACACTCTTAAAACTATTTTGTACCCTTGTTATTGTACCAGTGCACATATTATCCAGGTTAACATTTATCAAATTGTACTCTTCCATATATTTCAAAATTCTTTTACCATTTCTATCAATGCTCTGATTTCCTATTATGCCAATATGTCCATTGAAATCTCCTAGAATAATAAGATTTTCATCCAGAGGGTTATTTTTTAAAACATTGACTATCAAATCATTTATAACCTTATTACGTGGCTCATCGTTAGTGGCAAAATAGACTAACATAAGCTTAAAAGTAAAACTATTTATTTTACACTTAATAAATAATATATCATTGTGTATGTGGCATATTTCCTCTATATTAACTTTACTATCTATCCTCCAAAGAATTAATAATCCACCACCTTTTTTGTCATTCAAATCTCTATTTTTTTAAATAAATTGGAGATTATTGGGATAGTATATATTTTTCCGTGTTTGGTGAGTTTCTACTAAACAGAAAATATTTATATGTTTAGAGTTTTGCACAATATCATTAATATCAATAATTTTAGAATTTGTAAGGCATTGTACATTTAACAGGTTAATTTCAAAATTTTCTTTACTTTTTAATTTCTCTGAACTATTGGCTGATTTTCATTGATTATTTAGTTCGATGATCTTACCTCTTCTTATTGTTAAGTTATCTTCACCATTGTCTATTCTAGTCTGAAGCAATTGTCTTAGTTTTTTATTCTCTTCTCTTTCTTCTAGGGTCATATCAGGGACAATGCTTACAATTTTCATGTCTTCTTGTGCGTATTTTAAATTTTTAGCATTTTTCAAGACTCTCCACTTGTCTTGGTTGTTCTCAAATTTAACAAGGAGCGGTCTTGGCTTCTGGGTAGAATTGAGTTTACCAAGTCTTATAGTCTTTATAATATTTGGATTATCAATTTGAATACCATCTGTGAAAAGCTGCTCAAGTGAAGCATCATCATCACTTATACGCTGAGTAGCTTCTTCATTAACAGATTCTGGCACATTGAAAAAGATCAAGTTGTTTTTCCTTTTATTTCTGTCATCTTGTCTTGTCATTATCCTCTCCATATTACAATTTATATCTTCTTTTAAATCCGTATCTATTTTTTTATCAAGGTCTTCTTTTATGTCTTTCACTAGGTTTTCTTTTAATTCATTAAATTTTACTGTGAGTTTTTCTTCTAGATGTTCCATCATTAATTCACACTTAGTTTCCAAATTTGGGGCAACTTCATTGTTTGAGTTTTTATCAAGTATTTGGCAAGAATTTGTGCTTTCACTTAATTTGCAGTTCAATATCTCAATTTGTTTGTTTGCTTGGCTCAGTTGTACTTTAAGCCTTTCAATTTCACTGGGAAGTTCAGTTACTGATGAGTGACAAAAACTACAGCACCACTGGATCTTGTTCCCTAATCTAGTTATCATATTGTATTCTGAATCATTTATGTTCTCACAATTTGCATGATACCAATAATCGCATTTATCGCATCTTAGGCCTTTGTCTTTTTTTCCTACCAGACCATCACAATGTTTGCAGGAATCTTCATCATCAGAGTTATGATGTTTTGGGCTTTTGTCAATTTGTTGTTCTTTATTCGATTGTAGAACCCACTGTCTGGAGGTTTTCAAGGTAGAGTTAGTTAAGGCATCACTATAAGATTTATTTTTTAGATTAGGAGTCAAATTCTTTTTATTATCATTTTCAAAGTTAAATTTCCCTATAGGTACTTTGTTATTATCTGGTTTCGGTCGTTTTGGGGTTATGTCTTCCCTTGCTGTATCCTTGGTATTTTCCTCAGACATATTTGCAAGAGGTGAAATATCCTTCCTTTTGTTAGGGGTCATAGTGTATACCTATATAATTTGATACACACTGAATCAATAATTAACTCTTTTTTTTTTTTTATATATATAATAGGGAGTGGGAGGGGATAAAACAACCCCTTATTTTCTCCAGACTTAGAAACTAATGGTACCTGTATGATTTAAGGTGACAAACAAAACAGACGTGAGAGGTCGAGAAAAAATAAAAATAAAATATATATATATACCTATATATATATAAGTAAAAACATGAGTTTGATTTAGTCTTGTTCAAGATCCTTTGGTTATTCACTGTAGAGGGTCAAAAAGTCTACCAGATGAAAGAGAAGTACCACCTACAAGGCAATAGGGCCAATCTGCTCACGCAGGTAAAAACCAATTTTCTGCTTAGTTAGTCACTCTTATAGTGTTCTAAACTTACCAGTAGATTTTACATAAGTTAGAAAAATCTTTAGACACTGCAGTCTTTTATTCTCAGTGACTCCTCCTCCAAGCATTACTCTCAATCCAGGGTTGGTTATTCCAATTGCCATGTAATCATCTTTCATTTTTCTTCTGGCTGCAACAAAAGCTGGGCAATCAAATATGTAATGTTCTATAGTTTCTGGGGTCTCTGCATAATAACAAGCATCATGGCTACAATGTTCATCTGCTACTATATTAAATCTATGTAGTGGCTGTTGAAGACCTACATGCCCGATTCTGAACCTATAAATTACCACTTGACTCCTTCTATCCTGTAAACAGGTTACAATGGGAGACTTACTTTTAATAGAGTCCTTTATATGTCGTAGGTGCATACCTTTCCCTGTGATGTCCGTTGTGAAAATCCAGTAATTATTCCAGTAAGAAATGAATTTGCCCTTCAGGATGCTTATATATTCAGAGTCAGTTAAAGGAAAAAGTTCACTTCTATTGTTTTTGTGGGCAAGGTTTGCTGCTTTATCTGCCATTTCATTGCCCCTAATACCCATGTGAGAAGGGACCCAATGCAGCAAAATCACATTATTTGAGTTTAATGAAATTAGAATTTCTTGAATTCCGAATACTAACTGCTTATAATTGGCTGGTTGATTTTCTGCAATAAGATTAAGGGATGATAGCGAGTCTGTGAATATTACGTATTTCTTACTTTGTGCTCCAGATAAAGAAATTAGTGCTCTATGTATTGCATAAAGTTCCGCTGATATAACTGAATGATCCGGATGGAGTTTCCAGCATATCACTGTTTTATCTAAGGAGGAATACATCGCTGCTCCAACAGAACGGTCTTGGTCTGAAGTTTTGGAACCATCAGTGAATATTAAATCAAAATCTTTGTAGTTGGTAGAAATGAACATTTTGAAAGCTTCATTACTGTTAATAGGTTGGTCTATTTTATTTTCAATAAAGTTCTTAGCAGTTTGCCAGGGGGGTAGATGAATCTTAATACCGCTTATTTTTGCAACTGATGGTATTTTCGGCATCATTAGTTTCCTGCACCAGGCTTCACATCTCCCCGGGAAGGAGGTACTAGGAGTTCGTTCACCACTATCGACAATCAAAGTTGAGATCTTATTTTTGTGTTTTATATACTCCTTTATTGTAAGATAGCCCCTGTGTAGTTTGAGTGGAGGAATATTTGCCTCTACTTGTAGAGACAAAATAGGAGACGTTTTCCTAGCACCTAGAATCAACCTAAGAGCACAGTTCTGTAGTACCTCCAGCTTCTCAAGGAATCGGCCTCCTGAACCATAAGCTGTTGCACCATAGTCTATTTTTGCCCTAATATATGCGATATAAAACTGCCTCAGAATATTAGAAGCAGCACCCCAAACATTTGAGGACAGTGTCTTCATAATGTCCAATCTCCTATTTCCATCTTTTATAAGATATTTTATATGTTCGGTCCACATTAGTTTTGGAGAGTCTATGAATAGACCCAACACCTTATGACTTTTCTTATATTGTAAAACTTGTCCATTCAACCTAATAAGTGGGTATGTGGTCCTTTTTTTGGTAAAATATTGCATAACTGTTTTCTGGGTGTTTATTGTCAGGCCCCAGTATTTACACCAACTGAAGAAATCTTTAAGATATTTTTCCATATATAGTTTAGCTTGCTTCATATCCTGTCCAACTGATACTAGAGTTATATCATCTGCATAGCTCATTACAGAGACAGAATCACTATGAGGAAGATCATGCATCAGAACATTAAATAGAAGTGGCGATAGGGGAGACCCCTGGGGAGTTCCAGATTTAGGGAAGTAATCACCAGATGAGATACCTGCAACCTTAACATTAAAAATTCTATTGAGGAAGAAGTCATTAATTAATCCCAGTAGAGGACCTGAGATTCCAATTCTTATTAATTTGTATATAATACTATCTTTACTAACAGTGTCGAAGGCACTTTTTAGGTCAATATACACAGCTATGGCAAATCCGTTAGAAGATAGTGTCTCTCTGAGTGTAGTATCCAACTTTAGTAGTACATCTTGTGCACCCTGGTTCTTCCTAAAGCCATGTTGATGCTTTTGGAAAATATTGCTAGACTCTAGTGTATAATCTAGTCTCCTCTGAATTATTTTTTCAAAAAGTTTTCCAAGACAGGGCAGTAAAGTTATTGGCCTGTAAGACTTGATCTCTTCAGAAGGTTTACCTGGTTTGTAAACTGGTATCACTTGCCCAACCTTCCACATAGAGGGGAAGTAGCCACTAAAAAAACATTGATTATATATATATAATATTTCCTTCATTACGAGTATATTAAGATTTTTTATTAATATATATGGAATATCATCTATTCCTGCTGCAGTGTTTTTCGTCTTAGAAAGATTATATAAAAGTTCATCCAGCGTAATCACCTGGTTGTAATCCTTAACATCTCCTTGCTCTAGAGCATCACGAAACCTCTGATAAAGCTCCAGTTTATTGATCCTATCGGTATTGGCACCAGAGACACTTTCAAAGTATCTGCCGAAAGCTTCTGCTTTCTCTTGAGCACCTGTATGCAGATCATCTCCTTCCATTAGTACAGGAATATCCTGGCTATTATACCCCTTTAAAGCTCTGATCTTTTTCCAGACTTGTCCAATTGGTGTTTTATAATCTATTTCTGAGATGAATTTATTAAAGGAGTTTCTCTTCTTTTTCTTACAAAGTTCTTGAATTTGATTAACTCTTAATTTAAAGGATTCTATGTTTTCGTTAGTTGGATTTCTATCAGCAATTTTCTTAGCTCTTCTTTTCAACGCTAAGGCCCTGCTGCACTCTATATCCCACCATGGGGCTCTTTTAGTTGTGGAGATTTTGCCTGATGTTTGACCTATATAATTCTCTGCTGTCCCAAGAATTCTATTATTAAGGTCAAGGATTTGTTCATCAACCGAACATGGTTTAATGAGCTCGGAAATTGGAATGTTTGTACCAAAAGATTTAAGATTTTCATTGCTGGTTTTCCATCTCTTTTTAACATATTTACATTGGGAAACTGGGTTAATCTTTATACTGACTAGAACTGGAATGTGATCACTGCCTACCTCATTTAGCTGTGACACCTGAGTGATATGAGCTAAGTTGGAGGACGTTAGACATAGGTCTAAACAGGACCTAGAGAAATTTGATATATTTAAATGTGTGTAAAAATTAAGGGGGTTAATTAAACAGACACCATCATTTAAAATTAAATTTTCTATACTTTTCCCTGCAAAGTTACTAATAGAAACCCTATCATCTAAAATAGGGGAATGAGCATTAAAATCTCCTATTATTAAAAACTTAGGGCCAAGTTGGGAGATATAATGTCTGATCTCATTCAAAGTTAAATTCTGGTTTGGATTATAAATACTAAGAATATCTAATGGTTGATTATTGTTATAAAACAATCTGACCGCTTGCACCTCTAGGACTCCATTAGCATAATTAGAAAGGGTAACTTCTTGATATTGTAAACCCTGTTTCAACAATAATCCCAATCCCCCGCCTAAAGCATTACCTGGTCTGTGCTTCCAGATCGCCTGGTAGTTTACAAACCTTGGCTCATATCGTCTGATCCAGGTCTCAGAAAGTGCTACGAAATCCGGTTTCTTAGTATAGATTAATAGTTTTAATTCACCTAATTTATTATTCACACTTCTGCAGTTTAAGAATATACCATTAAGTTCAGAGTTATTCATTAGACTCATTATACCTAGCTGATATCTTAAGAATAAAATTAACTGTAGCTATTCTTGGGATTTCTTTCTGCATTTCTTTTTCTTTTTCTTCTTTTTAATATTTTGTTCAAGCTCCTGGTTATCGGTATCCTTGTCAGTTGAAAGGATTCCTGATATATTTTCTGATGAGGTCATACTAACATTGCCTAAACTATTCTTCCTTTTATGCAGACTGAAGTTAGCAGCCATAGCCCTATCAATTATGTCATCAATATTTTGTTTCTTACCTAAAGTGAAAGTAGTTAATATTTCCTTTATGCATGATCTCATATTCCTCACGAGTGTTTCCTTAAAATTTTGAAGGTTACATGAACAAGTTGCTTGTGCTGGGTAATTTTGAGTATTAGAACTATTCTGTATTAGAGGGGCAATATTATCATTATTAAGGCCTTTAGTCACATTGGAGTATGAGTTATTAGGCCTTGCGGTAGGTAGAGAGTTATTCATGTTGCTAGCTCTTCTAGAGGTTTCTTGAGGAACAGGCTTGTTCATACGTAGCTTAGCTTGATGGTAAGAGATGTTTTCTCTAGCTTTAATCTTTTCTATATCTTGGGCAAATTTATAATGTTTACAAAGTTTAGAGTTTGCAGCATGAGGCTCAGAGCAGTTCGCGCATATCTTATCTTGACGGTTCGGGCATTCATTACGGTTATGTTCACCTTTACAGTTCAAACATCTTAACTTAGATTTACAATCTCTTGCTATGTGACCATATCTTTGGCAACTAAAACATTGGAGAGGTGGGGATACATACTCTCTAACTTTATAATAGGAGTAAAAAATGGAAACTGCTTCTGGTAGTTCAGAACCTGTGAATTTGATCTTTATAGCTAAAGAATCTTTCCAGGTACCTTCATCTTTTCTCTTAAGTCTGGAAACTTCAACTATTTTTTGATCTCTCTGGAGTAATTGATTACCTTTAATTTTCATACAGCTTCTTAGGTCATCAAGGCTAGTATCTACGCTAACTGGCGATATCACCCCATATCTGAAGTTTTCTCTATCTTTGAGTTGAGTAACTGTGACTTCCCAACAACCTATTTTTTTACAGCTTAGCAACTCTTGGCAAAAAGCATCTGTGATAGTAGCATATTCAATAGCAATGTGACCCTTATTTTTGTTTGTAGATAGATTAGCTGCTGGGGTTTTAGCGAACACACTTGAGTTAATAGTCCTATTTATTTCTATTGGATTATATAGAAAACATTTGTCAGTGGGTTTAATTATAAATATTGAGTTTTTGCTCTTAGTCTGCATTATTGGATTTTCTCCTCCATGCCCTGCTTGGAGGGCCTCTCGAGAAGGGACTAATTGAGGGCCTACCAAAGTGCTGCCATCACTATTCGTTGACTTTACTAAGGAATTGGACTTACTATTTCCACCCCCGCAGTTAGTGAGGGTTGGAAAGGCACCACAACTAGCAGAATTAAACTGCATGTTGATTTCAGACATATTCACCTAGAAAAAAAAAAAAAAAAAAAACTGAGAACAGATGAGTCAACACTTCAGGAGGGTGTATCCTCCCCAGAGATGAACCTGACGTAAAAAAAAAATAAACAGTGGGATGAAATGAATTGCAAAAAAACAATGGAAAGCAGAAAATAAAAAGAATGAGATGGCACAATAAAACTTCCCTAAGGCGACCCCCTAACTAGGTTAGGTAGTCAAACAAAAACACTCCCTAAAATAAGACCTCCTAACTATGTTAGTTAGTCAAAATAAATAAAAAAAATTGTTATAATATTAAACGATTAGTTAAATATCAATAAGAAAGCTGCATAACAAGTTCGACACACAACAGTTGCTTACTTGGCGACTGCTCAAATCAAACTGGTAAGGAAACATTTAGAAAACTTATATCCAAGGGTCAAGCAAGTTCAAATTCTTTTATATATAAATATTTAAACTTA
>JBAGKJ012103083.1:0-14016 GCA_037179465.1 Phronima sedentaria | reverse complement strand
TGCAGACCGCGGACCGACATCCCTAAAATGCAGACCGCGGACCGACATCCCTAAAATGCAGACCGCGGACCGCCATACCTAAAATGCAGACCGCGGACCGCTGAGGGTCGTAGATTCACTGACCAGATTGTGCATACCGCGGACCGATAGCCTTAAATGGCGGACCGCAGATCTGCAAGGCACGGACTGGCTCTAGGTTGAGTGATTGGGCCCAATCACTTTTGGTCTGCAGGTCCGCGGTCAGCATTTTAGGATTGCTAAGTTTCAGTAAACAAAAAACTGCGGATTTGGTTCAAGTCTGCAGGTCCGCGGGTCAGCATTTTAGGGAACGCCTTGCCAATTTAACTTTTTATCAAAATTTAATTTCCAGTCCTTTTCTCAACAAAGTTTTCAACCTATTTCATTAAATTTTCTTTTACATCCTGAGTCTTTTTATTCCTGATTTTTACTCATTTTTTGCGTAACTACTTAAATTGTAATTTGAAACACTGTACGAGTAGCATCAGGAATATCTTTACTAGGATTTCTGTTCAGAGAGGCATAAGGTTTAATTTTGTTTTGTTTTATTCCCTGTGGCTATATACAGCCCTGTCAAGTTTTTAGTTTGTCCCAAAATTTTATTTTAATAAATACTCTAACTTGAGCAGCCCAGGTTCGGGTATTATTTCATTTGATTGCCTTATGACTCTTACCTATAACCTTGTGTTATTAGTTTGCTTATAGGTAATGAAACAAGCTTGAGACTGAAGGATTGTTTTACTAATTACTTAGACTCCTATCAGAGGAGATCACGACAAGAAATCAGACTTGTAAGATAAACAAAGTGTAATTTAATTGCAACTAGTTACTTAACTAGGTATTTTTGAGTTCCACAGATATATTTATATGGTGTTGTCATAAAATTTCCAGTTTCTAGCAGGAAGATAGTCTATTAAGGATTAATCAATTTAAAGTCTGTTACAGGTATGATTGGAAGAATTAACAACTTTGAGTAATTATATAATCAGTTTGAATTGACTAACCAAGAAAGATTTTCTGTGAGTTTTAAAGATAAGTTCTTTGCTTTATTAATGTGATATTTGTTTTATTAATTTTTTTTTCAATATAGGTAAGGTAATAAATTTGTGACATTTAGTTAGATACATTAGGTAGTTTATTATGACAATTAACCCTTTACCACACTAATGATTGCTATTTGTGGAATACTGATAAAATCGTAACAGTATATGAAGTTTTGACTAGTTTACCTACTTATATTTGATTGATATCTTTTAATTTTTACTATGGCTAATAATAACAAGAGAGGCAGGTCTAAGACCACCTCACCAGAGGAAGGTTTTGTAACCTCTGATGTATTAACTACACCTAAATTGTCTGTAAGGCCAATACAGCCCAAAAAAATCAAACTAAATGATAGTAAGAATATTCCTAAAAATAATGATGTTAATAATGATAAATGTGGAGATTGCAATAAAAATTTCTTAAATACTGAAAACTCTATATTATGTGACCAATGTGAAACCTGGTTTCATATAAATTGTGTTAAAATAACAAAGAGAGATTTTAATTATATTTGTGCTTTAGGTAATAAAACCAAATGGTTTTGCAATAAATGCAATAGAGATCTTCAAAAATTACTTAATATGTTAAATGATATAAAGGAAGATAATATTAAGCTTAAAAATGAAAATAAAGAAATGAAAGATGAAGTTCTCAAATTAAAACAAATGTTTGAGTCAAAAGAAAATAAAACTAACAATATAAAGGAAGAAATATCTAACCATTTGGAAAAAGAAATTAATGATAATATTGAAAAAATGAATACTGAGCTTGAAACTACAATATATAAATTAAATAAAGATAGTGAAATAATGAACAAAATGTTACAAAATTTTCAAGGAAAAATTGTTGAAATGAGAAACAGTTTAAAAGAAGATATAGTGCAAGCTGAACTAGGTAAAGAAGTTTTATCTGAAGTTGAAAAGAATGTTAATATCAATATAAAGGAAGTTATAAAGAAAGAAGAGGAGAGAAAAGGTAGAGAGAAAAATTTAATAATATTCAATTTAGATGAATCTAAAAGAGAGAATGGAAGAGACCGTGAATATGAAGATTTTGAATATGTTAACTACATATTTAATGAAGGAATACAGGTAAATAGATATGAAATTTATCAAGTAATAAGACTAGGTAAAAAATCCTCAGATAATAGTAGACCAAGGCCATTGCTAGTAAAATTAACCAATTCTACTGACAAGTGGCGTATTATTAAGAATGCAAAGAATCTAAGAGGTGCTAGAGCTGATATGCGCAAACTAAGTATAGCACCAGATATGGACGAAGAGGAAAGAGTTAAAAGTAAAGAAGTATATGAAGAGTTAAAAATTAGGAAAGAAAGAGGAGAGAATGATTGGTGTATATTTAGAGGAAAACTATGCAGGAAAACTGATCTACAAAAAAACTAGGAACATCATCAAGTAACAATAAATGTAGAAATGTAAATTGCCAAGACATAAATTTAATTTATCTCAATGTTCAAGGATTAACGCAATCCAAAATGTTAGAATTAGAAAATCAATTTTTAAATGAGAAGAATAATAACAACCTTATATGTCTTATTGAAACACATCACAATCGCATTTGTTTACAGATGAATAATATGACTAACTATATAACAAGTATGAGAGATATTGAGGATAAAAAAGGAGGAGGCCTAATGCTAGCTTGGAACAACAAACAGATAATCATAGAAAAACTAAAATCTCCTCATCCTGACCTATTAACCAGTAGAATAAAAATAGGAAATCTTACTTTCTATATAATTTTGGTTTATATAGCCACAAATGATGATATGAGAAATAATAATATATATAGAGAACTGTATAAATTAATTGATGATTATAGCAAATTTAAACTTACAGTTGTAGGTGATTTTAATGGCCACATTGAAGTTGTTGGACCACAGAAATTGAATAAGAATGGGAAAAGACTTTTAAAGATGGCTGATAAGTTTAATCTTGAAATTATAAATCTCAATAATAATTGTATAGGTGAAATAACATGGAAGCAGGGTGGATTTAACAGCACAATAGATTTTGTTTTAATGAATGAAATTATGCATGAAAACTTTAATCAGATGGTTATTGATGATAGCTGTGAGATACTTAATATTTCTGACCACAATGTGATAATTATAAAACTTTTTGTAAAGTATAAAACTGTAGCAAAAGATAATTTGATTACTGAATTTACAATGAACACCAAAAAAGAGGACGCAATAAGTAGATATGTGAAAGAAGTGGAAAATAAAATAAGGTCAACAAATAATATTAAAATAGAAAGTTTTAATAAAATTTTAAGTGAAGCAGAAACCGAGAATCTTAAAATTACAATAAAGAAAAACATAGATGACAAAGGTAATAAAGATGCACAGTGGGTTAGTAAAGAAATCAAAAAAGAAATTGCTAAGAAGAGAGATATAAATAAGAAGCGAAGAAATCTAACTGATATCTCTAGAAAAGATACATTAGATGCAGAATTTGAGGAGCAGAAAATGAAAGTGCAACTAATGGTTAGACTAGCAATTGAGAAACATGAAGAATATCAAACAAAGAAAATTTTAACCGATAAAAATAGAGGAAAAAAAATATGGAAGTACGTAAACGAATTAAGGAAAAATAATGTAGATAAAAATGGCTGTCAAACTAAAGAAATACATATTTATGATAAATCTGGTAGGAAAATTGAAAAGGAAAGTATAAGTTCCAAAGTCATGGAATTTTGGTATCCTGTATATAATCAATATGAAAATAAAATAATATCTCACTGGAATGAAGAAATGAAAAATGAGTACCAAATTTATTATGAAAATGACAGTAGAACAGCCAGGTACATTAGTAATATCAACATTGAAAATGGTGTGATAGAGTACGAGTATGACAATGTTACTTTTCCAAATAACTTAAGTGAACATTTTGAATGCGCCTTAAGCCTAGATAAATTTATAGTTAAAATGAATGAACAGCATATTACAACAGGAGATGTGAAGATGCAACTTGAAAGACTAAAAGCTGGAAAAGCCCCTGGGCCAGATGGTTTAAGACCAGACCTATATAAATATCTATTAGAAAATGAAAACTTGATTAAAATTCTTGCCAAATGTTTAGATGAAATTATACAAAATTCGGAATTACCACAAAGCTGGAAGATATCTAACACAAAGTTAATTCCAAAAACCAACAAACCTGAAGTTAATGAGTTACGCCCAATTGCATTAACAAACATTTCATATAAATTACTCATGGGAATATTAAAATCTAAAATTGAAAATCACATTAAAATGCATGATGAAATCAATGATCTACAAACAGGTGCGACAAGAGGACGAAGATCATCCGAAAATATTTTCATACTATACTATTGTATAGAAAAGTCTATAATTAAGAAAGAAAAGTTGTATATCTTATCTATAGATTTTACCAAAGCTTATGACTCGATTGATAGAATTATGATGATCAATGTGCTACAAAAATATAAATTTCATCCCAAAATAATTGAAATTATTACCCAAGTGTACTCCCATGATAGAACTAACCTGTTCCTCAATGATGAAAAAATTGCAGACTTTGAAATTAGTTCAGGTATAAGACAGGGATGCAATCTTTCCTCTCTTTTATTTATACTTATAACTTACGAAATAATAGAAATGATTCAAAAACTTAAACTAGGATACACAGATTCTAACTTCTGCATAGATACACTGTTCTACATGGATGATGGGTTAATATTTGCCAGAAACAAATCTGATTTAAGAAACCTTATATTTAAAGTACACAATATATGTTCTAAGTTCGGACTGAAATTAAACCCCTCTAAATGCAAAATAATGAGTATTAATGATGATGATGATGACATTGAAAATGATTATCTGTATAATATTGAAATAGTAAACAAAATAAAATATCTTGGAGTTTTAATAGACAACAATAAGAAATGTTTTAAATCGCAAAAGGAAAAGATAAATAAAAAATTGATATCATTCAATTCGCAAATCTATTCAATTTTAGGAAATTCTTGCCATAGGTTACTTATTGGAAAAACTTTTTGGAAAGGTTTAGTTCTTCCCAATATACTATATGCAACTGAAATTGTAATATTCAATGAAGAAGAAATTCAAAAATTACAAATTCAAGAAAACCAAGCCTATAGACATATTCTCCAAGTTCCCAAATATACAGCTGTAGAATTTTTAAGAGGAGATTTAGGAGCTTCCAGCAGTAAATCTAGAGATATGAAGAACAAAGTTTTATTTTTGAAGCATGCTCTGGATAAAAATAGTAACAAACTACTTAATTCAATAATTACACATGAGATTGAAAAGAACAGCTTCTCATGGATAAAGAACACTAAGAAAATCTTAAATACACTAAATATGACTTTAAATGAAGTGAAATCTTTTAGCTTTGAAATGATAAAAAAAAGAATCAATGAGTGGGACACCTCAGTTTGGAAAATGAATATGAGCAGTAAAACTTCTTTAAATTTATATAGAAATAACAAAGAAATTATTGTTGAAGAGCGGTGGTTTAGGAATGGATTTAAGTATAGTCTGATGATGAGAGCAAGAGCTGATGCACTTGCTTTAGGATGGAGAGATTGGGAAGGAAGAAAAGATATATGTAAGATATGTGATGGTGAAATGGAAACAATGAGGCACTTTTTACTAGACTGCTATCCACTGCAAGATACCAGAAATAAGTTCATTTTACTGCAACTTCCTAGGAATCAAGATGATGAAAACTTAATTTTAAATATTTTACTTTTTAAAATGGAAACTAAATTTTGTAATGAATACTTTATAAATTTACTGTTAAAGCTATGGACTAAAAGAGAAGCTTTATTAAAAGATAAACTGTAAAGTTTTGTTATTTAAGTAATAAGCATGATGGAGATATTTATATAGACATCAGTTTTTGAGGAAAGTTACCTTAAGGGAGAAATTGTAAATAATGTATAGTGGTCCTAAGCTTCTCACCCGGGTGATGGGACAGGCATTTAAGCGACGCCTAGGACGTGTAACACACCCCCACCCCTAGTTGCCTACCCCACCACCTAGCTGGGAAGCTGAGCCATTAAAGTGACCTAATGGCTTTATTATTAATTTTTTTAATTTCTGTCTAAATGTGGATGGGTATAGGTGTGTCTATGTCTGCATATATAATTTTTTGTTTACAATTAATTAATTAACTGGCGACACACAACAAGGAAAAGTTTGAAGTTTTTACAAACCTGAATTTAAATGTGTAAACGTAGAGCTGTCATAAAAGCATTAAATCTACAAACCATATTCAGTTCAGTTCAGTACAAGTAAATACTCACAGTTCGCTTTTGGATTTCGCGTGTCATTCTAGCATAGTGTACAATCTATCAACACATTTGTTTTTTCATTAAGGTTAGTTAATCTTTTAACTTTATATATTTAAGCAGGGGCCATTTTTTCCTTGCGAGGGGGCCTTGCTTGTTGCTTCGTTTCCAATTTTTGTATATTTGTATATATTTGTAAATAATTTATTATTGTGCTGCTAACTTTTAACTGGTATAGGTAGGTAGGTAGGTAGGATGGAGTGCGAGGAGACTTTAAATGAGTCAATCTTCCCTTCTTCTGGTATCGTTTCCTCCACGTTAGAAACCTCTCTCAATGTCAATGTAAATAGCCAAAATACTTTCGGTACCCAATTCAATTTTTCTCCTTTGAATCATTCTGATGCAGTAAATCCCTTTGAAGTAAAAATGCAATCCCAAAATAATGTACCGTTTGTTGATCCAGTAAATAAAGAATCACCTGTCGTTAATCAGTCTGCTAATATGTCAAGTGTTAGTAAGCTACCTGCTGTTTCACATGATACTTATACTAACGATTTTTCAGATATTTCAAGTGTTAGCACTTCTAAGGCAGATGGGCCTATTACAATTATTGTTGAGCCTAAGTGCAAATCAAGAGAGGAATTTCTTAAATTTTTCCGGAATGATCTAAATATAGCCAAATTTCTGAAAAATAGTGCTTTTAACTCCCTTGGAATAGCTAAAGTTCGCAAAAACATAGACAGGAAACTCCTTATTATTGATTTAAAGAAATCTGAATCCACAATTATTGATGAAATTCTGTCCATCACTAAATTCTTAAATTTTAATGTTAAATGCAGACTCCCTATAATCCAGACAAAGTCAATTGGAGTCATTGGCCCTATTGGGACTGATACCATAGATGAAGAAGTAATTGAGGAACTCAAATCTCTGTACCCTGAAATACAATCAGTTTCTAGAATTTTAAAGGGTAAAGATAAGGCTAAAACCGTTTTTTTCAAATTCACTATTAATGGCGACCTCCCTACCTATTTGTATTTAGGATTTCAGAGATTTAAAGTAAATAGTTATGTTGGTACACCTTGGCAATGTTACCATTGTCAGGGTTTCGGACATAATGCTTCGCATTGCCATTTCAAGCCCAGGTGCCTAGTATGTAGTGGGTCGCATCCTTTTAAGGAGTGTCCCTCTAGGACAACTGGTAACAAAGTAACAAATTTAAAATGTGTCAATTGTAAAGGAGATCATGCTGCCAATTACGGTGGCTGTCCCTTTATGAAAAAGGCAGTAAAAGTAGAAAAGTTGAGGAGTGAGAAAAAAATTTTTTCTTACCGTGAAGCTGTAAAACAAATTTCGCAGGAAAGTTCCCCTGCAGGTGCAACAAGGTCTATCTCTCAAGCCAATAACTCTCAGGCTTCGAGCTCTAGTTCTAACTCTGTCCCCTCAAAAACTCGAGGTGACAATAGAACCATAGCCAACAGAAATTTGCCAAGAGCAAATACAGCGACTCAGACTAGTCCTAATATTAAGTTAGTTACTAGATCTGTTTCTAATGACCAGGATTCTAATCCTGAATCTTCTATTCCTAATGAATGTTTTTCCACAGGTAATGAGGCCAATAATGATAGTAAGTCTGGTAATAAAATATATAATTTTGGTAAGACTAATTCTAACTTAACAAATGATAACCTCTCAAAAAATACTTTAATTTCTCTTGCTTCCATAATTCACAAAATTTTCAATGAATGTACTAATTCAAAACCTTCTGATGAATGTGTAATCAAAATTTTCAATGAAACTTTCAAATCTGATCTTAAACCTGAGGATCTCAAACAGAGTCATAACTCTAACAAACAGCCTATTTTTAAAGTTAAGTCTGCAAAGGTGGACGATTCCTCTAATGGTTTTATAGAGGTTACTCGTAAGAAAAAGAGGAAGCTAAACTCACAATCACAGAAAAAGTGAATAAATTGATTTTAAATTCATGGAACTGTAGAAGTATTTTTAAGAGAATTTTTCCATTCAAAGTAGATTTATATGAAAATAAGCCTCATATTGTTTGTCTGACGGAAACTTGGTTAAAAGATGCTAGTACACCAAAATTTATTAATTATAAATCTTTTTTCAAAAATAGACCTGGAAGTGAGAGAGGGGGAGGTCTCCTCACACTTATTCGTAACGATATATCTTGTACCTTGAAACCTTTAAATCCTTTTCCAGCTGGTAAACTTGAAATACAATGTGTCACAATTCATTCTAAAAATAATTCTATCGATATATGTAATGTTTATAACCCAAATTTTTCAGTTTCTTATAATGAGTTTTTATTTTATTTTAAACAACTTTCTGTATTTAGTATAATATGTGGGGATTTCAATGCTCACCACAGCCTGTGGGATACCAGAGTTGCTCATAACACTACTGGAAATAATTTATTTGATGCCATTTTACAAACTAATTTTGAATTAAACATCTGTCAAAACTTGCCTACCCATTTTTGTGAAGCCTCGAGAAAATTTTCTACTTTAGACCTAGTTTTTGTATCTCCTTCCGTTGCTCATATTTCAAGTTCTTCTTTAGCTGAACATTTTTTAGGCAGTGACCATAAAGCAATCATTACAGAGATAGTATTTAACCCTATTTTGAGTAACTGTAAAAAGAGACCTAAATGGATTTTTGATGAGAAATTTAACTGGGATGGGTGGGCAAAGGCTCTTCCGGAGGTCGAAATTTCTGATGACCTCTGTAGTGATATTGATGTATTTAATAATAATATAATTTCTAACAGTAAAAAGTTTTTTAAAAGAACAAAATCTACAATTAATGTAAAGTACAATAAACCCTGGTGGAACGCAGAGTGTGAGGAGGCGTTCAAAGCTAAATATAGAGCTAAACATGTTTTTATACATCAACCTTCTGATGAAAACTATTTTCTTTTCAAAGAAAAAGAAAAAAATGCCTCTAGGATTATGGAGCTATCCAAGAAGAAGTCCTGGACTGACTTCATAAACTCCATAAATATTCAATCTAGCTCAAAAGAGCTTTGGTCTAAAATCTCTTCTTTATCTGGAAAAAGTAAACCTAATAATGTTCCATTTTATTCTCATGGTAATTTAATTCTTGATCCTACTGATAAGTCTGATTTACTTGCAAATACTTTTAAAGCAGACTTAAACACCTTATGTACATCAAATTTAAGTCGAAGCACCATCTTGCCTACTACAATTGCATTGGTAGATGAGGAGATGCAGGACTACAATGCTGACATTTCTTTGTATGAAGTTTACTCTAACATCAAAAATCTTAAAAACTCTTCTCCTGGTTTAGATGATATCCATAATAATTTCCTAAAAAATCTTCCTATTAATTATTTGAAATTTTTAACCACTATTTATAATAGATCATTTCATTACTCACTTATACCAGAAATATGGAAAACTGCTATAATAGTCCCTATTCCAAAACCAGGAAAAGATCCTATGTGCACTAATTCATATCGTCCCATATCTCTTCTCTCCTGTGTTGTCAAACTAATGGAAAGAATTATTTGTAATAGAATGTACCATTATATTGAATTAAATAATAAACTTAGTAATAGCCAAAATGGATTTAGGAAAAGACTATGCACAGCCGATCCTCTGTTTAAGCTGGATTCAGCTGTCAAAAACTGCCTTAATGGAGGTCAAATATTAATTGCTGTATTTATTGACTTAGCAAAAGCTTATGATGTAATCTGGCATGCTGGGCTTTTGTTCAAGTTACAGCAGCTTGGTTTTAGAGGTAGAATACTTCGTTGGATTAAGGAATTTTTAACAAATAGAAAGTTCAAAGTTCTATATCAGGGGTGCTATTCAAATGAATACTCAATATCGTCGGGTGTCCCCCAAGGATCTATTATTTCTCCTCTTTTATTTAATGTAATGGTCTCTGACTTGCCAAAAATTGCTGGAGTGAATTTTATGGAGTATGCTGATGATCTCACCTTTTTCCTGGTTGGAGACAATGTCTCTGATCTTAAGGTTGGGATCCAGAATCAGCTAAATAAACTCTCGACATGGGCGTCAAATTGGGGATTTAATATAAACCCAAATAAAACTAAAGCCATGCTCTTTACAAATAAGAGATTTATATTTCCCCCTGTCATTAACCTGGCTGGGGAAGACATCGAATTTGTTAAATCCCATAGATATTTAGGAATTATTTTTGATAGTCCGAGACTACTTTGGAAGGACCATATTTTAAATTTAAAGAGTTCTCTTCTATCTTACATAAATATAATGAAAATGCTCTCTGCCAAACAGTGGGGAGCAGACAAAATTTCATTAACCCGAATTTATAAAGCCTTAATACGTAGTAAACTAGATTATGGTTCAATTTTTTATGATACAGCCGCCCACACCTATTTATACCAACTGGATAAAATCCAAAATATAGCTCTAAGACTAATTCTGGGAGTACAACAGACTTCTCCAATCTTATCTATGGAGGTGGAGAGTTTTTTGCCACCTCTCAAACTCCATCGGAAAACTTTAATTCAGAAATATTTTCTAAAGTGTTCTGAACTGCCAGATCATCTTGACATCAAAGCATTTTTCGTTAATACTCTCAAAAATAATATTTCAGAGTATAAATCATTAGATAAAGCACCAACTTCTATTAGAGCATATGTTTTACTCAAAAGTACCGAAATCTCTTTCCGAGAATCTACTTCGGTTCCCTTAGTTTCTCCTATTCCCCCCTGGTTCAATTTAGACAACATAATTTTCACAGAATTTTTTAGTTCCCCTGTTTCTAGCATCTCTGATGGGAATGCAGTTCAAATTTTTAAGCAACTGAGATTTGAAAAGTTCAAGGACTGTGTTGAAATTTATACAGATGGCTCCAGGTGGGAAACCCCTGTAACATCTTGCACAGCGGCTGCAGTATTTAAGTTGCCTACATCAACATTAATGAGAAACTTTAAATTTCCTTCTTGCTTTAATATTTTAGAATGTGAATTGTATGCCATTTTTAAGGCCTTATGTCATATAAAACTAAATTTACACCTTTATAATTCCAAAAACATTGTTATTTTTTCAGACTCTCTCTCAGGTATTTCACTTCTTAAAAATCATTTTCCGAAATCTTATCACAAAATTGTTTTTGATATTCATAACCTTTTAATATCTTTTCCACAAAGCATTTTTTTGCAATTCATCCCTGGTCACAAGACGATTGAGGGGAACGAATTAGCTGACCTTGCTGCCAAAGCTGCCCATATCATTCAGGAACCTATGACGGTCTGTACCCCCTTAAGAGCTAAGGTGAGACAACTTGCAAATGTTAGCTTGGATAGGTGGCAGGACTACTGGGTCGATAATGTCAATATTACCAATACAGGTAAGCATTTAAGAACTATAAGATCAAGTATTTCTTTCTGGCCTTGGTCCTGCCATCCATCTAGAGTTGTAGAGACAGTTTTTGCGAAACTGCGAGTGGGCCATGCTAATTTCAATGTGCATAGATCTCGATTTAATCTTTCTCCTTCTCCTTTATGTTCATGTGGTAGATTGCAATCTATTACTCACATATTCATTTCATGTCCAAAGCACATCCTTCATAGAACTGTCCTTTATGAAGAATTACAACTGTTAGGCGTTCCTTATTGTGTTAAAAATTTGCTTGGTGGAGGAGAGTTTGACCCTTCTAAGCAGAAACTCATTATCAATCTTGTTGTTAATTTTTTAAAAGATATAAATATGCTTTATAGGCTCTGAATTTCAAATATCTAAGGTTAAAACATTAAATTATGTCTCAAATATTTATATAAGTATGTCAAATTTTGATTGAACCTATATTAGGTGGGTGTACTTTTTCTAACCTTTTCATCTGGGGAGTGGACTTTTCATAGTCTTTTCTCGGGATGTTAGTTTCCCAGAGCTGAATAACAACCTAATCTACCTTAAAATGGGTAAACTTTTAATCGATTTTATACAATCACTATTGAAGCCATCTTTACCTTCCATTACTATCATTCTTTTTCAACTACTAACCTATAAAGGAAAACAAATATTAATTTTTTTTTAGCTAATATGTTTTTAGAGATCTCCATTTCTAGCGGCTTAAGTGAGATCTTGTAATGCGATTTAGTTTTATATAAGCTAGGATATTTTTTTTTGTATATTGTAAGGGGAGCTCTTCAAACATCTAAGCTACTTTTTTAGCCAGAGAACTGTCCCTTACTTTTATTCTTGCCATGGACCTGTTGATCCAGTAGGTAGTGTAGCTCTTTAGGAGATGCAGGTCTTGCATACTTTTAATGTAAGTGTTATTAAATAACTAGTATATCCCCATTTTTATACTTTTAGTGGACACTCCAACTTGAGCCACCCAGGTTTGAGAGTCCCTCCCTCAACAGTCTATGGTTATTTTTTTCTGTTTTCTTTAGACTAGACTAGTGTATACTAATTTCTATGTTTTGGGATTTTTTTTAATAAAATTTTGTATCTTGTTTTATATATTTATATACTGCTGGTATATATGCTAATATTGTCTTTTTTTATTTTTCAGGTCTTGAGGTAAATGAGCCCTGTGGCCGACAGCCCTCATTAAATAGTGAAGCAGCAGCAGCAGTCAAAATTTTTGTTTCTAAATAAATCGTCTGTATTTGTAAACAAACAACAGCTGGTTGCTTGTAAACAAACAAAGCTGGTCATTATGAGTTGATCATGAGTATGAAAACAAAACAACAAAAACATTGAGGGTGCTAGCCCCTGAACCAGGCGATGTGTCATAAAATTCTAAATAAATAGGTTTATAATTCATAAACTGTGAGGCTATAGCAGAAGGCTGGAGCCTCAAGAAGCTGCACACGAACATAAATACCGCGTAAACTTAAGTAGTTAATTAAAAATTATCTTACAGACTTACCTAATAGTTTTTAGTTAGAATATCTCAAATCACTACAAATTGTCTGTTCGGCGAGTTGTCCTAATACCTTTTTAAGTGCAGGAATTTAATACTAAAAAATAAGCTTTTGGATTAAGTACCTATAATTCATATGGCTTACATAAATAGGTATATTTAGGTAATAAAACTATGGGAAAACTACATATTATGAGTAAAAAGTTATCCAATGCAGCTTCATTTTAAGTTTAAGTTAATTAATATGATTTTATCGGTTTTGAATATTTTTGTTAGTTTCCTTCGTAATTTAATTGTATTTGCAGCAGGGATCTACAGTATAACCATAGATAAAGAAGCCTATTTTCCATCTATGGTATTACGGCGGAAGTAGGTAGGTACCTTAGACAAAGAATGAATGCATTAATAATATACATTCATGAACATATACATTTAATAACCCTTTACCGGGCAATAACCCACGCAGGCCGGCGCGTGCTGCTCCTTCTCAAGTATAATTTGAAGCCAATCGTCGCGCTAAAATGCTTAATAATGATCGTAGAATATTCATCCAGGGGTCATTTAGCCTAATTTTCAATTTTAAAACAATTTTCGTGGTGAACCGGCCCGACCCGGCCCGGCCCGACCCGGCCCGACCCGGCCCGACCCGGCCGTAACGCTCCATGTTAAGCTTTTTGAAGCTTTATAATTCTGAAAATATTGAGGCGGGGTACTTCAAATTTTACACAGTGTTAGATACATCATGATATG
>JBAGKJ012091972.1:0-14074 GCA_037179465.1 Phronima sedentaria | reverse complement strand
AGGGTCTAGGAGACAGAGGGTCGAATAGATAATAAAGTGGTAGGTAGGTTTACCCTCGCATAAACATCTTAACTATGTTCTTAGCGAGTATTTATCCCCAGACCGCAAGCAGTCTGTAACAACAGAAGCCTTGGGTAGGCTCTCACGGAAAATAACCTCACAACTGTGGCTCGATCCTGGGCTATCCCGTGCTAGATGCGCGATGACAAGTCGTCGCCCATACAAACTCAGCTGCCAACTCGGCAATCTCACGATTACGATAACTCGGCAATCTCACAGTTCAGTTCAGTTCTGGAAATCAGCCGTCTCCCACGAAGATGTCTTGACGGCGAAGAGCAGATAATGTTAGATTTGCTTTATTAGTGAAATATCTTCCAGTAACTTAAGTATAATTTCCTTTGGGAAGCTTGGTTGAGTAATCCTTACAAGATTCATTTCTATCTTCTCTTTCCTACAGTAGTGAATAAGATCCTTTCTTTGAGCTTGCAATAGTGGGCACTGGATAAGTATATGAGGCAGAGAAGCTCTTCCTCCACATCCAGGACAGTCATTCGGGGTTGTCTTTCTGAAGAAGTGGCCATGAGTAAAAAGTGTAGTACCAAGTCTCAATCTTGACATTATAATCTGGGTTCTTCTCCTAGCTCCCATATAAGCAGTAGGGCCAGGCTCAGGTTTAAAATTTGTCAGTGGAGGTCCTATATTCATCCAGTTGCTTCTCCATTCAGTCATGCAGGAAGTTTCAATACATGACTTTATCTCAGATTTGGATCTTGGTATAAATTTTGTCAAGCATATACCTGTGGCAACATTGGCTAGACTGTCTGCTAGTTCGTTACCTGGGATTCCTACATGACTAGGAACCCATTCGAACGTTACTCTATCAGAATCTATGCTCATGAGAGTTTCATAAATACTTGCCAAGATATAATGGGTAGTTGTCCTGAGAGTTTGCATAGCTCTTATAGCGCTGAGTGAGTCGGTAAGAATTAAAAATTTTCCTTGCGATTTTTTAATGTATTTTATTGCTAAGTAAATAGCATGGAGTTCCGCAGAAAAAATAGATGAGTATATGGGCAGACGTGCCACTTGTTGGAAGTCAGGGCAGTTCACCCCACTTCCCACTCTTCCATCTTTAAGAGAGCCATCTGTATATATTTGTATATAGTCCCTATACTTAGTGTTAATCATCTCCTCAAACCTTACTCTCCACTCAGTATCAGTTAGAGCATCTTTTTTACTATTGGCCAAAGAGGCTTGCGAATTTATCGGTTTGTAAATATACTTAGTCCACATAGGTATAGAGGGTAAATTGTCCGTAGGAATATTATTAATATTTAATTGCTTATGCAAGTTGTCTAAGGCTGACAGCCTACAGTTCTCTGAGAGGAACCTGTAAGGTCCTATTGATTTTTGAAGAAAGTTTCTCACCGGGTGGTCTCTTATAGAGGCTACTCTGTAGCCATAGAGAAGCAGGTGTGATTTCCTCCTGATATTTAGAGGAAGTAGATCCGCTTCTATTTCCAGTTTATAAGTAGGAGTATTTCTCAGTGCTCCCAGTATCACTCTTGCAGCAGCAAACTGGATACGATTCAGTTTACAAAGATGGGTTTTAGCGGCATTATTATACATAAAGCAGGCATAGTCAATCTTAGATAGAGTGAGAGCTTCATAGATATACTTTAAAGTCTTATAATTTCCACTATTTTTATCTGATGAAATGATTCTGAGGAGATTCAAATCTTTTTGACACTTATTATGAAGATAATCTATATGGTATTTCCAGGTTAAACGATTATCTAAAATTATACCCAAGTATTTAACATGTTTTGCATAATTTATGGGTTCAGCATCTAGGCGAAGGCTAGGTGGATCTATATAATGTCTGTATGTTGTGATCATAGCAGTGGTTTTCTGCCCTGAAAGCTGTAGTCCCCATTCATGGGACCATTTACACACTTCGTTTAAAGCAGTCTGCATATCTGACAGGCCCCGTTGAAGATTCTCAGAAACCAACCACATAGCACCATCATCTGCGTATAATGCGGTCTGAATAAAATTGTCCAGTTTGTTAAAAATAGAATTTATCATCATAGTGAACAGAGTTGGGCTAAGGACTGAGCCTTGGGGAACACCACAGAAAAGAGGATAACTTGTAGATAAGTGCTTGCCTATTCTGACTGAGATTTTTCTCTGATGAAGAAAATCCTTTATAAAATTTGCTAGATACCCTGAGATTCCAATTGATTTTAAAATTGATAAAAGACCATGATGCCAAACTGTATCGAAAGCTCTCGTTATATCAAGAAAGACCGCAATGCAGAATTTCTTCTCTCTCAGTGCTGTAGTTGCTGAATGTTCATATCTTATCAATGGATCCAAAGTGCAGTGGGCAGCCCTGAAACCGCTTTGAGTATTTCTGAAAAAGTGGACGGTTTCGAGGTGGTGTTGAAGTCTTCTATTCAGTATTTTTTCTAGTAACTTTGAAAGACAGTTAGTTAATGTTATGGGCCTGTATGAGTTGATACTTGTGGTCGGTTTACCCGGCTTTGCAATAGGGATAACAGTCCCTTCCCTCCACTGATCAGGATATCCATTTTGGAAAATAAAGTTGTAGAAGTTGAGCAGTTGGCCAAGTTGTTTCTCTGTCATCTTTTCTAGGAACAGATAAGGCAAAGAGTCTGGTCCTGGGGATTTTGACTTGCAGTTTGCCAGTGCGTGCTGTAGTTCACTTATTGTAAGCGGTCCATTGTAATCTTTACCTTCGTCGTCATAGTTGAAATTTATATCAGTTTTTTCCTTAGATTTTCTGTGATCTGCAAAGGCTATATCGTCAGTGTCACCATTACTAACTTCAGAGAACTTTTGAGCGAACATTGTTGCAATATCTTTTTTGTTTGTTATCACATTGTCATTTAATTTCAGAGTAATATTTCTACTAGTATTCTTGCTTCTAAGCATATTAATATGTCTCCAAACATCTCCAGAGATTGTATTTTTGTTAATCTTGGTCAGAAACCTTTCCCAACTTTCCTGCTTTGCTGTCTTGACAGTCTTCCTGAATACAGCCCTAGCCTTTTTAAATTCAATAAGTAATTGTATATTACCCTTGAATCTTTTATATTTAGTTAGAGCCCGATTCTTAGTCCTTTTTGCTGCTGTACAGTCGCTATTCCACCAATATGCTGAGGGTCTAGAAGATATGAATTTCCTCCTTCCAACTGCAACCTCTGCTGCAGCTAAGATAGCATCAGATACATCTCCGCAGGCTTGATTAGATGTAATAAACTTTGTGGGAAGTTGCAACAGGTTTTGATATAAGTTCCAGTCTCCCTTCTCCAAATTCCATCTTTCCATTGTATCTATATCTAAGGGATTATTGTTTGACTCGATAATTATAGGGAAATGGTCGCTATTGCATAGGTCATGATGAACATGCCAAGACAAAGTTGAAGCTATATCTGCAGAGCATATTGTTAGGTCTATATGTGTGTAAATACCAGAATTACTTAAATACGTTGGTTCTCCGTTATTAAGTAGTACATACTCCGTTTCATTTAGCCAATCAGAGAAGATATTTCCTCTATTGTCGGTAACTTCAGACCCCCACAAAGGGTGATGAGCATTGGAGTCCAGTGAAATTATAAAAGGTTCTTCGAGTATAGAATTAATATCTGCTAGGCACTTCCTAACAGTGTCTGCAGAAAGGCAGGGTGGAAAATAAATGTTGTAAATATTTATTTTTTGCTTCTCTGTATGCATTACTCCACCGATTGCTTCCCACTCCAGGTCAAGTGCCAATGGAAGAAAAGAAATGTCATTTCTAGCAAAAATAGCCACTCCTCCGCCTCTTCCATTCTCCCTATCTTTCCTAGAAACTAATTGATATTGAGACAATCGGGGATGGTGTCTGTCATTTAAGTGAGTTTCTTGAAGGACTATGATGGACGGCTGGATTTGATCAATTGCGCATTGTAGATGTGGAAGTTGGGGCAAAAGACCTCTAACATTCCATTGCATAAAGGTGAGATTTTGACTATGCATTTTGGGTTCCTTGTATTGTTGACAAGGCATTAGTCACTAAACTGGAAAGATCTAATATCTGACCAATTTCAACAATACACTCAATTTTTTCGGTTAGTTCTGTAGCAAATAATATTTTTATAATAGGCAAAATGAGCTTTGGCAGAGAAGATACAATCTTATTGATAAAGTTTTGAGGGTTTTCAGCTGTATTGGAACTAGTTTTCGGAAAAGCATTTGGAGAAGCTCTCTGGGAAGCTACATGAGTTTCATTATGGTGTGAAGTAGCATGCTCGGAGCTGGAGTTGGCTATGTTATGTTCGCCAAATTGACTACTGTAAACTCTAAGTTGTTTTTCTAAGGTTGGAAAATGCAGTGGGCTATATTGGCTTTCATTCCTTGCAGACTGGCTACCTTCCAGATTAGATACTTGCTCCAGAGGGAAGCCACAAATAGTTTGGGATTCAAATATTTGGGAAACGGGTATTTGGGATTGAGAGTTTTCTTTTTGTTGCTGTTCAGGATTAATGCTAGTTTGTGAATAAGTCTGTTGGTCTGGGTCTGGTGGCTCCCAAGTAAGAACCAGAGGCTGCGCAGGGCAGTCTGGTTGGGTTTTACTGGTAACTTCAGGTCTACTTGTGCGGTATCTGCTTTTTAGAGGTGGAAAATTGTTATTGTATGAGGCAGAAGTTTGACTTGGACTTGGAGTGTGGCTAGCATTTTGTACAGGAATCAGTGGCTGAGCTAGACTGGTTCTGTTTTGGTTTTTTCTTTGCTCTCTGGCTTCAGAAAAACTAATTCCTTGGTCAGCAGTTATAGAGCATATTTCTCTCTCAAGAATGTAGGTTGGGCAATTTTTGTCATTAGAGGGATGTTGACCTTTACAGTTAATACATTTAGGTGTATCATTTTTGCAATTAACCTCAGAATGGACTGTAGCACACTTTACACAAGTCTTCTTACTACGGCAGAGTTTGGAAGAGTGCCCGTAGCGCCAACAGTTTTTACATATAAGTGGGCTTGGGTAGTATTTATCTATGTTGAAGTTCATATATCCCACCTTAATTTGCTTTGGTGCAGGCCCAAGAAATGTGAGGACATAAAGGGGTAGAGGGTTGTCATTCTTGTCTGGATATAGATATCTGATTGAAATGACATTGTGTGGTTCAAGAACTTCTAGAATTTCTTCCAAAGTATCTTGTCTAAAGGATTCAGCCCACAGTTTACCATATGTAAACTGATGGGTCCAGGCTATTCGAGTGTTTATAGATATAGGACCATTTTTGGAGGGAAAGGTAGTGGCATTTTTCAGAGTATTTAGTTGTCCTTGATTTTTTACAGTGATCATTATGGCTCCCGACTTCATATATTCTATATTATTTACTTCACCACATAGGGCTTCTATCCCAATTTTAAGTTTTACAGGGTTTAGTGAGCTAAGCTTCGTCTCTGAGGAAGCACTGGTCATCATAATTTGCTTGACTGTATCAGGTAGGTTATCTCTGGAATCGAGGTTGACTCTGACTGAATTATTCTTGGAGGAGTATTTACTGTCAGGGTTGGGACCAGAGGTGTTATTCTCACTTAAAGAGGAATAGATTTGAGTATTGTTATGTCCGACTGTCACACAGTCATCAGACAGTACCTCAGTCATCTCATCATCTTCTGGACCTTTGGGCAATTCTGTGGCAGTTCCACCTATTGCAGCAAAATTGCTGTTGGAAGGAACACATAATTTTTTGCCTCCTTTAAGGTTAATTAGGATATCATTACTGTTCATGTCATCTAGGGACCTTTTTGTAACATTAACTTCACTATTGTTTATGTTAGAAGAATCATCTTTGTTTGGAGCTGAATCAACAAAAATAGAAGACTTTTGAACTATGTTATTGTCAGGAGGCAACACACTAGCTGTGTCGCAGGCAGAGGGCTGTACTTTGCTTTTATCAGGAGGAACTTTCTTGGAACCAAGAGACTCTTCAGGTTTATTCCGAGGCATGGTCGAAACTTAGGAAACAGCCGGTAATTGTCAGAGCTCAAGACACACAACTCCTTGCACTTCACACAGGTACAGGTACAGGTGAAATTTGCCCAGTATATAGCTTTTGAACGCTCTGAGCTTCTTAAATCTTGTCTTACTATCTTAGTCCTGAATGTTTAGATATCTATAGTAATATCCTTACAATTATGGTAATTGACTTTCCAATATTTCTTTCCTCTTCATCCATAGCCTTTCCAAATATTTCATATGTTTCCTCGGATCTTCTTTATCATATTCTTCAAATAGTAATAATTCTGTCGCGTTCTTGCTACTTACTTCTCTGTTGCTGTCCCTTATCTCCTTCAGTGCCTGACAGTCTAGCAGGAAGTGATTTAAAGTTTCAGTCTCTGCTCCACACATTATACAGGTTGGTGATCCCCCTTCCTTTCCTATTCTCCAACCAAGTTTAAGACTGTTTGACCTGGCCCTAAACATTAGCGTGGAACCGAACGTGTTGTCATAAAATTTTATTTCTCTGATCTCTCTTTTATTTCTGTATAAATCTAAACTTCTCATAGTAATCAATTTATTATTCCATATCTCTGTACCGTAATTATGAATTTTTGCTTTTATTTCTTTCTCTTCCATATTGTGAACATCATTTAAAGATAGTTGTAGTCGGTTTAGGTAAATATTAATGGTTTTTATCCAAGCTGTTTTTGTTCTTTCATTGTTCAAGTTCTGGAATATATGTCCTATTAGTCTGTTGTTATTTCTCAGGATGTACTTTAGAAAATTTAGTTTTATTTTCATGTCTCTCATTTCTACAGTGGAAGTACCTATATCTCCTTGTAGCGTTACCAATGGAGTGTATATAGGAGCTCCAAGAATTTTCCTCCATACATTATTTTCGGTTACTTGCAGTCTATCTTTCTCTTCTTGTGTCCATGGGAAAACTCCTGAGGAGTATAGTATTGATGGCAGCACTATTGATTTCCAATAAGTCTTACCAACCAGCAGTTTGTTACAACTTCTTGAGATAACTGAGAAGCAGACATGCTCCATTTTCTTAGCCAGCTCAATTTTTGTTAGTTTATGCGCATTAAACATTTTCTTTTTATTCACAATTGTTGTGCCTAGATATTTCGTTTTGTCCACTATTTTGATACCATCAATATTATCACTATCCTCACTTCCATTAAAGATGATAAAATTGCTTTTATCTTTGTTAATCTCCAATCCGAACTTTGCTGCTTTATTTATTAAGATTTTTAACATTTCTCTAGCTTCATCTTTTGAGTTTGCAAGTAAAATCCCATCATCAGCATAGAAAATTACAGGAATATAAAATCCTTCATCCTTGTATCCTAGACCAGTCTTTGTTATTTCATTTATTATCAAATTTATTATTAGAATGAAAAGTTGTGGGCTGAAGGTACATCCTTGTCTTATTCCGTTTGTAATGGTAATTTCTCCAACTTTTTCCTGGTTCTTCCATATATATGTTTTGTCGTTCGTGTATAATTCAAAAATATTATCAATTACTCTATCGTTAATACCATAATGTTTCATTGCTTCGATTAAACCACGCCTGCTAACACTATCGAACGCCTTAGTATAATCAATCATGATTGCATATAAGCTTCTCTTTTTACTATAGGATTTTTCTATACAGTATTTCAATAAAAACAAACACTCTTCAATTCTCCTTCCTTTAGTGAATCCAATTTGGTATTCATTTATCATATCATTTCTTAGCAAGTGTTGTTGAGATTGTTCTCTCAGTAGTGACATGAAAATTTTGTATGACATGTTACAAAGGGCTAGAGGTCTGTGCTCCTTTGGCATTGGTTTATTTGTCTTAGGTATCATTATGGTGTTTGATTCCTTCCAGCTATTTGGCATTTCGCTTTTTTGATGTGCATTGTTCATAGCATGAGTAACTGTTTTTAGACAAGTTTGATTATCTATCAAGGACTTGAAAATTTCTCCCTTAAGTTTATCTGGTCCTGGTTGTTTATTGTTTTTTATGTTTTTCACTATACCCTTAACTTCATCATTTGTGAATTTTCTCTGTTCCATTGGGTATTTTATATTGTTTCTAGTCAATTTTCCTGCCATCTCAAAGTGATCACTTATTGCTTCATCCACATATATGGCACTTTTGTCTGAAAAAGTTACTTTTGCTCTAGGAGTTATATTACAGCTTTGTATATATCGTTCTTTGTCATCATTGTTCCATATTTCCTGCATTAAGTTTTCAGATTTGTTGTATATTGTGGACCAGAAATTCATCATCTCTTCTTTACTCTTGTCTGTAGCAATTTTTTCTCCGTATTCATTATATATGTAGTTATCAGTTTCCTTCCTGTTAACTCCTCTCAATTTGTTTATCATTTCCCACATTTTCCTTCCTGAATCTTTGTTTTCTCTGATCTCTTGTGTGATTTTTTCCTCGTGTTTCTTAATTTCAGTTACTATCAGTGATTGGACATGTTCTTTCTGTCTTATATAAAAACTGTGGCTTATTATCTTTTCTAAATCGGTTCCTTTTCTTTTTTGTCGGTTATATTTTTGTCGCTTTTTAATTTCTCTGTTAATTTCCTCATTCATCCAAACAGGTTCTATATTTTTGTCTTCTGTCATTGTCCTTCGCACATTAATTTGTCTTTTCAAGATCTTATCCGCATTTTCCTTAATTATATTTTCCATTGTTTGCACATTTATCTCTTTCAGATTTTCTATTAGTGAGAAGTCCCTTTCCATTTTTTGTACAAACTTACTCATCATTGCGTCATCATTTATTTTATAGTATTCCTGTGTCTCTGTAGTTGTATCTTGTTTACTATATTGTTTAAATTTGAAATATGTTTCTATCAAGCAGTGATCAGATAAGTCGAATATAGTTTTTTGTTCATCAATATTAATCTTCACATATAAGTTATACATTTTGTTATTTAATAGTACATAATCAATAGCACTTTGGTGACCATTTTGTTCTCTAGTAATGGTACCACAGCAGTTTGGGTCACTATTTAATATTGTCAAGTTTAATCTACCTGCAAAGTCCATAAGCATCTTCCCATTATTGTTAATATTCTGTTTCCCTATAAATCCAATATGAGCGTTAAAGTCTCCTTGTACAATCATTGGTATATCTATATTATTTAAAATTATTTTTTCAGCTTCATTATAAATTTTTTTATTTCTAATAGCATCTTTAATATCAAAATATAAAACAATCATTTGAAACTCTATGTTGTAAATTTTTAAATTTAAATGTAATAGGTCTTTACATTTGTTATCAATCTTCTTTATATTGTATTTATTTGGAAGGTTTCTAGCTACTATAGTTATACCCCCACCTTTCTTATCTTCAGAATCTCTCATTTGTTCTATATGAATTAAATTATCATTCCATTGAACCTTATTGTAAACCTCATGTGTTTCTAGTATGCATAGTATAAAATTTTCTTCAGTATTTAAAAGTTTATGAATTTCAACCACTTTATTTTTACTTATTCCTTGTATATTTATCATCCCTATTTTAAATATTTCTATCACCTCTAATTTTCTTGACGAAAATTTCTCACTTTTATTTCCCCCTTGTAGATAACCAAGTCTTCTCCTTTTCCTTTCCTTGCTCTTAGTTCGTTTCTTAGTTCCCTACTTTTCTGCCTCTCCTCTGGTGATAGATCTGGGATTATAAAAACTTCTCTCATACCTTGATCTTTTGCCTTTTTTAAGTTCTTGGCTCTGCCGATGATTGCCCATTTTTCTCGAGAGGTTTTAACTGTAATTAACAGTGGTCTCATCTTGTCTTCCTCTCTTTTACCCAGTCTGGTTGCTTGAATTATTTGAGTATTAATTCCTAATTCATGGAAAATATCATAGCATGCTTCCACATCATACTTTTTCCTAAGTTCGCCTTCTTCTTCTGGAGATTCAAATATGTTAAAGATTACTAGATTTCTTTGACGGATTGATTCATCTTTATCTTTCTCTATGTAGGATTTTATTTCTCTTTTGATCTTTTCTTCATTTATTATTGAATCTTCTCTATTCCGTTCTCCTGCTCCAGTATTGTTGATGTCTTCTTTTATATCTCTTTTTATCTCCTCTGATATGTTGTCTAAGAGATCCTTATTTATGGTTAGGAAATCTCTTTTTATATCACCTTTAATAGTATTTTTAATATCTTCTGCTAGACCTCCTTGTATAATCAATTCAGCTGCCTCTACTGCAACTTCTTCTTTAGAATTCTGAGCTTCCTTAGAGATATTATTCTTAGTGTTTCTCTGGTTAATTTTTGCAATTTCACTCTTTATTTCTTCTTTCATTATCTTGTCTAAGTTCTTAATGATTTCTCCAGGATTAACTATCTCAATTACTTCTTTTACTATATCTTTTACTTTCAAATCTTCACAATGTTTACTGTTCTTTTGGGTTTCGGTCTCCAGCTTCTCTATTCTATTTTTTAACTCTGTATTTTCCTGTCTTAGGATTTCATTTGTGTATTTTAAGTTTTCATAATTGTTGAGAATTTCCTTCTGTTTCTTTTTACATATGGAGCAGCACCAGAAAATATCCAATTTACTATTAATAATAACTTCATATGTATTTCTTTCTATTTTCTCACAATCTATATGGAACCATATGTCACACAAATCACATTTCAGGCCAGCGTCTTTATCCTTAACTTTAGCATTACAAATTTGACATATATCAGGTTTCAGCTCGTCCTTTGTATCTTTTTCAGTTTCCTTATTTTTGCTGCTTTTCTCAATTACTTTGACATTTGTAATTTTAATATTGGCTGGATTTCTTCCACCCTCCTTATCATTACTTGTATGGGGGCCTGTTTTCTTATCTTTGCTTGCATTACCAGTGTTATTGTTGTTATTATTATTGTCAAAGTTAAAGTGAAGCTTACTAATATTAGCTTGCTTCTGTGAATCAATTTCCCATTGTCTTGCAGTTTTCGGAGTGTCCATTGTTACTTCTGGGGTATCGTATATTTTCTTTTGGGGTGGGGGAGGTCCAGAACCAGGAGAAATTATAGTGGGAGAATTTTGGTTCCTGGGTCTCTTATTGTTATCATTCATGTTTTACCTTAAGGAGTGAAGTTAGATTATTGTGTTAGAGTAAAAGGACTGTAAATTAAGTACCTAACTTACGAGGTATTCACAATAAGGGGATTAACTACTTATTATTGCTTCAACTTGTCTAGTTAGTAGGTGGCATAAAAAAGCAAGCACCTAGTTATTAGGGTAAGTTAGCAACAATAAAATTCACGTACAAGATGTAGGATGAATGACATCCATAAAAGAAAATTTTAAATAAACAAGGGCGAAAAACCCAGAATAAAATTATTCTTGAGTTTTTCTGACACTGACCCCCTAACGACGTTAGTTAGTCAGCACACCTGAAGGGAACCTACCTATTATAAAACTTGAAAATAAAAGGACTGGCCAAACATAAAAGAAAAACTGAAGGGCAAAAAGTACGTTAAATAATAGCAAATTTTACACCCAAAACCTTGATAACTTCTCATTATTTATCGGGAAATAAACAATTGTTTAGCTAATTGAAAAATCGAGGGACTGTCTTAAGGTGTCGCTCATCAAGAAACAAAATGAACCTTAATCATGAAGATGAGAATGATCCGGACAGATGATAAAGCAGAGGCTCTTCAGGTACGACATTCAGGTACAACAATTGATTTTTCCGTGTCTTTGCGTCTTATTTTTGAGGTTTCGTGATGGATGGGTTTGTCCAGGATGGCTTGCATTCTAAGCTGCCCCCTGACAAGGGTGGTGGTGACAATCTTAGCACTAAAAAGTCTGTTAAATCTAGTAATAAGCAGTGGTGTGCCTAGGGTGGGGGATGCGTCCCCCCCACTTTTTAGGGGGTGGGGGACGGAATATGCGGTGTCCCCCCCCCCACTTTTTTGGGCCTATTTTATATATTAAATATAATAAATATTAAAAAAAAGGCAAAGCAAAATTTCAGCACATCAGTTTTAGCATAAGATTAAAAAAATTATGAAACAATTTCCAAGTTAACGACTATTGAATCTAAGTGCCGCCACAATAAATTTTCTACACTCGCGCACTCTTGAAGAAAAAAATAAGTACCCCTCTCCTTTCTCCGCCTCTAGATAGTTGCCCTGATCGAAATGTGGAAAATATAGCTTCATATTTAGCTTCAGGAGAGTGAAACCCCCTTTAGGTCCGAGTTTCATCAAAATTGTATGAAAACAAATTTTTCGAAAATTTGCTAATGTTTCCGTAGGGTTGCTACAGAACACACTCCGGAGGGGGGTTGCTACAGAAACATTAGCTCCAAATTAATTTTAGGACACCGGAAAACTTTTCAGTTCCGAGTTTCATCAAAATCAGATGAAAACAACATTTTTGATTTTTCCGCCAACCCACCCGTCCCCCCTCCTCCCGCCGTGGGGAGGGGTCGTGGGTTTACAGAAAAATTAGCTTCAGATTCATCTTCTGGACACAGAAAAACCTTTTAGTTCCCGAGTTTCATCAAAAACGTATTAAAACGATTTTTTCGAAACCCCCCAGACTCCCCCCCCCTCCTATTGTAACAAAATTTCATTGTAATTAGAGCACTATAAAGTACTTTAAAATCGGGGGACCAGAGAGGAAGGGTGGGTGGGGGTCAGGGGAAGGGGGGGGGGCAATTGGGCTACAGGACTCCCGAAAAAAGCCCCATAGCGAACGATATGATGAACATACAAACCAAATATTATCGGGAACGCAACACTGTAAATAACTTTAAAAATCGGAGGAGGGGCTAGAGGACAGAGGTCTCCCGAAAAAAAGCCCCATAGGGAACGAGAAGATGAGCATGAAAACCAAATTTCATTGAGATCGGGGCACTATAAAGTACTTTAAAATCGTGTGAACTGAGCCGTTACAGACAGACGGAAAAGGTGTATCTTGATTTAGAGCCCTAGTTTGCCTTTAAAATATTCGTAGTTTTGAACACTTAAATTTAAAAGTTTTTTTTTTCATCCGAAATGGTCTAAAACAACTTCCAGGCATCTAAAATATCCACAAAAATCATTTGGAGCAAAAATATATAAATAAAATAAAAAAGCAAATGAAAAAAAAATAACCATATAGTGACCTTTTAGGTGTTGAAAAAAATTTAGGAAACAAAAAACACTTTTTTTATCTCACTTAAAATTTGTAGAAAAATAGATTTTGATCTGCTGAGTCGAGTTGTGTTTCCATTTTTTAAATCTTCAGCCAGTGCAAACCATGCAGTGCAATTTATATTTTGCACTGGTTTTTAATTTTTAAATGTCCACTTGCCAGACACCATAATTAGAATTAAATAATCAAGTGTATCTCAAAACCAAAGAAACACATCTTGCTAACATATATTTAATGTTAAATTATTTGCTAGTTTTTGGCATCTTCTTGACCTTTAAATACCTGTATATCAAGGCGATAGCCTAACAAACGGGCGAGCTCTGAGCTTAACTGGAGACGAAATTTCGTATTTTTTAATGGTATTACTAACAAAATCGTCCTTCATTTTCAAACATTTAGGTAAACTGGATACCATTCATATTTGGTACATAGGATTCACAGGTTCATCCCAAGCACATATTTTTGAAGTTTGTCAAAAAGGGACCCCATTTTCATCTTTCAAAGAAACAATGAAATTCCATAAGAAAATAGACACCATTTTCTTAGGAATTTCCATTATTTTTTGAACGGGTGAAAATGGGGTCCATATTTGAGAAATTTCAAAAATACGAAAATATGTGCTTGGGACGAATCTGGGCATTTTCCCAGATAGCGCAAGTGGCCCCCCCCCCAAAAAAAAAAAAAAAATTACCATATTATTTTTATTGTTTTATAATACGTTTCAGACAATTTGGAATCGAATGCATTTTTTTTGCAGCACAAAAAAAAATTTGGACTTAGAAGAATTTTCGAAAAAAAATTTGTCGAATTTTTTTTTCGTGTGCGCTCGCATGGTATGCGCCCTCGCTCGCTCGGGTTCTGAAAGATTAGGTCCCCCGAGGATGGCAACAGTGTG
>JBAGKJ012080861.1:0-14106 GCA_037179465.1 Phronima sedentaria | reverse complement strand
CAGGGTTTGAGACAGGAGAAATATTTGGAGAACCAGGTAAGGTTGGAAAGTTTTTAGCAGTTTTACTAGGTACCTTAGGGGCAGAATGAACTTTGGGGGGGCTAGGGTTAACAGTTGAGCTAGAGTTTAATTGAGCTTTGGCTTCAATATATGAAGTTTTATTATGGAACCTGAAGATATTGATTCGCTCCTCTTCTTTGGTTTTGGGACAAAGGGAGGAAAAAGCAGCATGATTATCAGAGCAAAATGGACATTTTAAGCTATTGCTAGTGCAGTCTTTACCAATGTGGCCTTTGACACCGCACTTGGTACATTTAGATTGGCTCCTACACAAATTTTTGGTGTGGCCATATCTGCAACAGTTGGTGCATTTATAAGGACTGGGGATGTACTCATCAATTTTGTATTTACAATAGCAAATTTTAATAAATTTAGGGAGGATGGAGCCGAGAAAGGTAATTATAAAAAAAGGTTCATCAATACGTTTTGGATCTTTAAATAGTTTTTCGACTTTAATAACATTTTGCGAATTTAATTCAGTGAGAATATCAGCAGGGGAAACCCCTTTGAGGTTGTGAGCATAAATTTTGCCCTTAACGGATTGGTCCGCAAGGGCGACGGCAAAAGAAACTTCAATTTTCTTACCCTCAAGGTCAAGGTGGGTAGTTTTAGACACAGTTTACCTTTTTTGTTGGTGTTGTGAGGTTCTTAGTGTCCTTCAGCGCTCTTCTGTGGATTTTTGGTTGACTTCTTCAATCTACGCTCTTTAGGTATGAGCTTGTCTCAGCCTGCTGGCAGAGGGAAAGGCCCGCCCAAAGACCCTGGTAAAGCCCCTAAAAGTCAAGATAGTAACCCACCGGTTCTCAAGAACAACTTTGCCCTCTTGGGAGACGAAATGGATGTGGCAATAGAAAGTAGGTGCAGCAGCCCTGAAGTAGAAGAAATCTTGTCTGCTTGTGAAGATGAGAGTCCTGCACTGGTGAGGAATACTGGTAAATCTGCCAGTAACATTTCTGAACCCGACCTAGATAACTTATCCCCAGAAATTAACAAGATTCTTATTATCAGTACAGATAATGCAAACAAAATTACTAGCTTCAATCCTTTTAAGGTACAAAAAGGGCTTCATTCAATTTGTGGTCCTGTTGATTCGGTTGTATGCCAGAGGTCAGGTGCCATTCTAGTTACTGTGAAGAACCAAGATCAGCTTAGATTAATAAAAAATTGTAAAATATTTCCAGAAATAAATTTGCCTGTTGTCACAAAGATTGCTATGACGTCCCTTTTCTCTTATGGAAAGCTTTGGGCTCCAGAGTTCAAACGTGACTCTCTTCAAGAAATACTGGAGTACTTCGAGTCTCAGAGAGTCGTCGAAGTTAGGAAGATGTACACTGACAGCAGGAATAACCTGCCATACTTTGTCTTCACTTTTATTGGAAGTGCTCCTAGCGAACTAAAACTAGGTTACCAAATTTTTCCTATTTTAAAATACTACCCCAGTCCTCTTCAATGCAAGAACTGCCATAGATATGCTCATCCCACTAAATACTGTAAAAGCAAAGCTACCTGTACCAACTGTTCCTCTACTGAGCATTCAGTGGAAAACTGCAACAACAACCCTAGATGTATCAACTGCAAGGGCAGTCATAATGCTATGGACAGAACCTGTGAGCGATATTTGTTTGAAAAGCAAATCTGCACAATGAAAACTGATGAAGGTTGTAGCTTCTCTGAAGCTAGAACTAAGCTTACTCAAAGAGTTCAGCAATCTGTAAACTATAATAGAAGCGCAGCTACACCCTTCCAGCTAAACAGTCAAGAATTTCCTAATCTTCTACCTTCTAGAAGATCTCAAGCTACTATAGTATCTAGCTCCCCAATAGCTACATCTACGCAAAAAACCGTTAAAAGGAAAAGAACTGATTCTCTAACGTATAAAACAGCTCTATCTAATAAATCTCAATGTTGTCAGGAGTCTAAGGAAGCAGAAAGTGTAGCTGTAGGTGATAATGAACAAGAAGATCATGATCAATCAGCCTATTATCCAAGTATACCCTGTGGACAAGTACAACCAAGTTTTGATTCTGGCCATTCAGTGCATCGGAGCCCTAGAAATTTATTTACCTCTCAAGAATCAAGGTTTATATCAAGGAGTTCTAAAGTTTCAGCATTTAACTTTCAAGGTAACAATAGTCAGGTCATTCAAACTCAAGGAAATGGTGAGTCTCTGTTTGATTTAGTTAGTAAAAATTTGCCCCAGATTATTGAATTTGCTATCAAAATGATTTTTGCCTCAAATATTGCTGAACGCATTGAACATCTGACTTCCATTGGAACCTTGTTAAATTTAGGTGATTTGATTGGCAACCTGCTTGCTACCACTATCTCTGGTACTGTAAATGGAAGCCAATAACCTTTGCATTTTGCAGTGGAACGTTAGGGGTTTTAGGCCTCAGTATATTTATTTGCTAGAATGTATAGATGATATCAAACCAAATGTAATTGCTATTCAAGAAACTCATGCTAGAAATCAACAGAATATTAGTGTTTCAGGTTTCTCTAAGGTGTTCCACAAGGATAGGATAGATAGAAATGGGGGTGGAGTTGCTCTGCTTCTACATAACCGTATTTCCGGTGTTGAAGTGGAATTGCCTGCAGAAATTACTGACTTTGAAATTTTGGCTGCAAGAATCTGGGTTAAGGGTAAAATGTTTTTTATTTATAATGTTTATCTACCCCCTGAGTTAACAACTGCTGATATTCGACTGTTCCTAAATAAACTTGAGACTATAATTTCTTTTCCATGTATAATCACAGGTGATTTTAACGCGCACCACTTGTTATGGGGTTCTTCTCAGGAGGACTGCAGGGGCAAACTTATTAGTAAGTGGATTGAGGAAATGGATTTAATTTTGTTGAATAATGGTGACCCTACTCTATTAACTAATTCTGGTGGATTCACACATATCGATTTAACCTTGTGCTCTAAAGATTTAGCTAGTGAACTTCTATGGAATGTTCACCATGATAATTATAATAGCGATCATTTTCCCCTTATCACTAAGACAAGTGTTGTATTGGACTCTGACCAAGTAAATTCTTGGAAGTGGAAACTGAAGACAGCAAATTGGGATCACTTTAAGAGTGAGCTCAAGTTTCCTGTAAATAATGATTTTGTAAATCCAACTCAAGCTTGTGCTATAGTTATTGATAGCATTAGACAGGCTGCAGATGTTTCCATAGGGAAATCTAACCTGGATAAAAGTAGGCCTAGTGCGTATTATTGGAATAGAAAATGCTCTATTGCCAAAAGGATTAAAAATCAAGCTGTCACTAGGTACAGAAATCATAAGGGAAATGAACTTCTGTGGGCAGCCCTTTTGAGAGCACGTGCTAGTTATAGGAAAACTCTCAAAGAAGCTAAAGAAGAAAGCTGGGACCACTTTCTTGATAATATTACAGACAAAACTACATCTAAAGACTTTTGGACCCACCTAAATAGACTTCGTGGTAAAATTTTTAAACCCCCCATAGTACTAAAAGTAGGTAATTCATATATTACAGATAAAAAGGAGATTGCTAACTTATTTGCTGATCATTTTGCCAAGCAGAGCAGTGGGCAGAGTTCTGATAACTGCTTTAATGATAGAAAAAACTGGGCTGAAAAATTCCCAGTAGTATTTGAAAAGGACAACTCCAAAAACTTTAATCTGCCTATCAACCTATCTGAACTTCTCTCTGCCTTAAGTGCATGTGTCTCGAGATCCCCAGGTCCTGATTCATTACCTTATGAATTTATCAGAAATTTCAATAGTTGTCAAATGCAGAGATTATTGGATTTTTTCAACTTTATCTTTAAAAATGGCTTTCCCGACCAGTGGAGAGAGGGTATTGTTGTCCCAATCCCAAAGCCCAATAAACCTAGTACTGCCGTAGACTCTTACCGTCCAATTACTTTGAATAATTGCCTCGGTAAATTATTGGGTAAGATTTTGAACAAGAGACTCTCTCATTTCCTTGAATCTAGGGGTTTTTTCTCTCCATACCAGAGTGGTTTTAGGGCTTCACACTCTACTTATGATGGACTAATAAGATATCAGAATGCAGCCAATGATGCCTTACGCAATAAAAAATATTGTATTGCTGTTTTCTTGGACATATCTCAAGCTTTCAATAATGTATGGCATCATGGTGTCTTACAAAAACTTAAAGACATCGGGCTTAATGGATACCTCGGATTTTATATACAGGATTTCCTTGTAAGGAGAAAGATATCTGTAAAGATTGGAGAAACATTATCCGACTCTTTTCCTTTAAATGCTGGTGTCCCCCAAGGATCTGTGTTAAGTCCATCTCTATTCTTGGTACTTATCAATGATCTTTTTGATGAGCTTCCTATGGGAGTTGAAAATTCTCTTTATGCCGACGATGGAGCTTTGTGGTATTTATCCGATGAGTTAGAGGAGGGGGTTCAAGTGATGCAACAAGCTTTGGACAAGATTATGGAATGGTCACATGCATGGGGTCTTTTCGTTTCCCATAGTAAAACTAACGCTATGATCACCACTTTTAGAAATATTTCAAATGCAAGTACTCTTACCCTGGACAATCACCCCATCAACTATGTTAACAATGTCAAGTTTTTGGGAGTTACTTTTGACTCCAGGATGACTTGGGCGCACCATATTAACAATATACGTACCAAGTGTGCCAAAGACCTACAACTTTTAAAAGTAATATCTTTTAATAGAGTAAAGTCAGACTGCAAGAGTTTGAGGAAAATTTATATGTCCTTGGTATCTCCTAAAATTGATTACGCCTGTTTCCTTTATATAAATGCATCTTATACGCAACTGCATAAGCTTGACACCATACAATTTTCTGCCTGTAGAATTATATTGGGTGCTTTGAGAAATACTCCAACATGCAAGTTAGAAATAGAAGCAAACCTAATGCCTCTTAATATCAAAAGAATTCAGACTCTATTGCAATATGGAGCCCGCATTTTAAATATACAAAATCACCCAGTAAGGAATTCTCTCCAAAATCATTATGGACGTTACCGATTTATGTCTGAAAGATATAAGCTCTCTTCTCTTGACCTACTCCACAGGGAGCTAAGTATTTGTAATATTTCCTTGAACCTGCTGCCTTGTAACCAAATGATGTTAAAATATGACTACTCTGAATATAATATTCGTTGGTCTCTGGCAGAGGGATATAATAAAAATGACTTATCTGAAAATATTTGGAAAATTAGATTTGCCGATCTGATATCAGATGTGTATCCTGATCATAAACTGGTTTTCACAGATGGCTCATGTCAGCAAGCTTTGGCAGGATGTGGCATCTGGAATGAAAATTTCAATATAGTTGCTAGGTTGCCTGATTATACTGCTATCTTTACGGCGGAAATGCATGCAATATACCTAGCAGTTAAGAAAATTTTGACTTTGCCTGGGAAGTTCCTTATTCTTTCAGACTCTTTAGGATCTCTGAAATTGCTTAAGAACCTTCAGCACAATAAAAATTACATTAAATTAGATATTATCAACTTGCTGTCTACTGTTGAAAAGAACAAAATATCTATGGAGTGGGTCCCCAGTCATAATGGTATAAGAGGTAATGTGGAGGCGGATAAACTGGCAGGAATGTCTACGAAGCTTTGCATTGTCAAAGACATTGCAAAAACGCATCACGAGCTGAAAAAATTTATTTCTACTACTTGTCAGGAGAAATGGAATGCTGAATGGAGGATCTTTGGTGATAAATTTACCAAGCATAAACCAGCCGCTGGTCCCATTTGTTATGAGAGCGAACACCGCAGTATACAAGTTATAATGACAAGACTCAGATTGAATACTACATTTTTAACTCATGGCCACTATTTTAAAAAGCTTTGTCCATCAAAATGTCCGGGTTGCGAGAGAAATGTTTCTCTCAGACACATGTTCATTGAGTGCGAAGATCTTCAAGCAGCAAGACGACCATTGAAGGATTACTGCTTTAAAGAAGGAATAAAATTGGAAATTCCAGAAATATTCTCGCCTCCCTTCCCTAGTTCACTAATCCTGCAGTTCCTGAAAAATCTGGAAATTGACAAGAAGATCTAACACATTTTTTGCTCAACGGCGTCAAGACTTCCCGGAGTGAGAAGCCATATCATCAAAAGTATCAAAAGTAAGTTTTTCTGTTGTTGTGCTCGTGAACGGAGGTGTGTGCTTGGCAATTGTCTTAAGTAATTGTGACTGTGACCTGAAACTTTACTGTACTTGACTTTACTGATGTCTGGTACGAAGCAAGATATTCCTCCATCGGGTAGGAATAAAAAACCTCCTGATAAACCTAAATGTGATGTTCCAAAAAATGAGAAAATGTCTACCAAATTTAAAACTGGTGCAATTAACACAAACAAGTTTAACCCTCTCAAATACCTAAGCAGCTTTGAAGAAGCCAGAGCACTGGTGAGTTCTACCCAGGAAAATATTTCTTGTAATACAAACAATAATGGAATGGAACAACAGAGTGATTGTACTGGTATGGACGGCCTCCTAGCTGATGAACAATCCTTAAAACGTAAAAGTGATTTTGCTATTATCAATGTTGACAGTGAACTACCAGACAAGAGGATTTGTAATGGATCCTCATTCTCAGTAATAGATGAAAACCCAAACAATATTAGTTTTGTGGAGTCTAATGCCAGTGGAATCACCTCAGATATAGACGAATGCATGAGCCAAACTGGTGATAGTGGAAATACTAATGTGATGGTGAATAAACAAAAACTAAACTTTAAAAACACAAAAATAAACCTAGACAATTTAGAAATTTTGCCTGAAAACATCAAACAAATTATAATTACCAGTGCAGACACCAACATCAAACTCAGTTCCCTGAACCCAATAAAAATTAAAAATGGAATAGAGAACATATGTGGTGAAGTCCACAAAGCAGAATACCTTAAATCGGGTGGTATAATGATTACAACTAAAACAACAGAGCAGCTGCAAATACTTAGGAATACTAAATGTTTCCCTAACCAAAATGGTAATAATATCCCAATCTCCACAAAAATAGCCTGGACACATCAATTCACCTATGGGAAACTTTGGCTACCTAGGTTCGAAGACTTGAACGGTGAGGAGTTGCTCGAAATGCTAAAACCTAGTAATGTAGTGGGCATTAGAAAAATGTATACTGATGCTGAAAGAGTGAAGCTACCCCTGTACATAGTTACTTTCATTGGCCCAGCCCCAAATGAAATAAAGCTGGGTTATCAAATATATACTGTAAACAAATATTATCCCAGCCCACTAATTTGTAAAAATTGCTGGAGACTGGGTCATGCCTCCAAATTTTGTAGAAGCAAGAAGACTTGCCACAAATGTACATCAACAGAACATATAGCTGAAAATTGCAATACAAAACAGATGAAATGTATAAACTGTAAACTGCAACACTCAGCCTGCAATAAACAGTGCCCGTCTTATGTTTTCGAGAGAGAAGTATGCAGTATTACTGCTGACAGAGGAATTAGCTTCTCAGAAGCTCGATCATATATGAGAAGTCAAAACAGCCAACCTCAACAGGCAATCGCATCGCAAAATGCCTCTGAAACGCAATTTCCTCAATTTAATAATAGAAATTTCCCGTCTCTTCCCACACACAAAGGGAAATCTGCTAGAACTAGAGAGATACCTCCAATTGCAATCCCTCAGACCCCGCAAGTAGCAGAAACCAGTAACTCATCAACAATATTCACGCAATCTCAATACAACCTAACTTCTCTAGATAGCACTATTCCACCAGGTCAGACTACTTTTTGTACTCCGAGATCTGTGGCCCCAGGTGATTCACAGCTTAATGAGCTACACTTTCCACAACTGGAGGCCGATCTTGGACTGCTTCGCACAGGGCCATTGGATGGGGAAATCAGCCAAAATAGCTTAACTCCAAACTTTGCTAACATCAACTTCTCAAAAACTCAACCGCAAATGCTGTCAACTAGCCAGAATACTCAACAATTTGCATCCCCAAAACCACAGATCAATAACCCAATAGCTGCAAATAACAATACCTCTCAGCTTACCAACCAAAGTTCCCAGTCACAGAGCCTACTCTATATGCAAAATAACCCACAGGAAGCCTACCAAACCAACATAGTTGACAAAATAACAAAACATTTGCCGGAACTAATTTCATTATTGCTAAAACTGGTCTTTGCAGAGAATCTTACTGAGAAAATTGAATACATTATTAGTATGGGTAGGCTTCTGGGTCTTAGTAATATGGTGTCAGAAGCTATAACTAGACAACAAAATATATGCCACCACTCTCAATCATGTGCAACTCCAAGTTAACCATAATGCAGTGGAATATGAGAGGTTTCATACCTCAAAAGGCTTATTTACAGTATGCAATAGATGATATAGACCCAAATATACTGCTTTTACAGGAAACTCATCTGAATTCAAAGAATAATGTAAACCTAGCAAAATATCAGCCGCCTTTAAGAAAAGATAGAGACAACAGACGAGGTGGTGGAGTAGCAATACTCGTTCATGAGAATATTGCCTGTATTCCTATAGAAATGAATATAGACATTGAAATTATAGCCTGCACAGTTTTGACTCTGCAACAAAAAGTCAATATATATAATATATATCTACCACCTGACCTTAATATAGAAACAATTACAGAAGGCTTTAGAAAAATAAAGGAACAAATTGACTCTCCTTTTATAATAGCAATGGATGCCAATGCACACCACCAAGACTGGGGATCAGACACTTGTGATTCAAGGGGCAACTTCATTGCTGACTGGATAGCGGATAGTGGATTTGTACTATTGAATACTGGTGAACCCACGTATATAACAAACTCCGGTAAATTCACTCATATCGATGTTACCATTTGCTCACCCGATATTGCGGGAGGATTAAACTGGAAGGCTTACCATGATCCTTGCAATAGTGACCATCTACCAGTTATTATAAACTCTTCTACCAATCATATCAATGTTACAAGTAACATTTGTAAATGGAAAATTGAATCAGCAGATTGGAAGACATTTCAGGAGAATATAAAGCTCCCAGAGTACTTCCTTTCACCCTCACAGGCATGTGGTGCAGTCACTTCTGCTATAATAAATGCTGCAAATCTATCAATAAAGAAGAAATCCGCAACAGTTCTCAAGCCATCTGCCTATTGGTGGAATCAGGCTTGCTCTATTACAAAACGTAAGAAAAACCGGGCACTTACTAGGTATAAAAACAATCGAGGCAGTATGGACCTATGGATTGAATTCAAAAAGGCTAGGGCGATATTTAGGAGAACCATCAAAGATGCAAGAAAGGAGAGCTGGGACAAGTTTCTCTCAAATATAAATTTCAGAACAACATCAGGCCAGGTATGGAAACATATAAATATGCTGAGGAGTAGGTCTGCGCAGAGAGGTATAGTACTAGAGAGTGAAGGTGCATTTATAACAGACCCTGTGAAAATTGCTGACGTATTTGCAAAACAATACTCTAAAGTCAGCAATGGCTTTACTAATGACGCAAAATTCAGAATACATAAGGAAGAGATGGAGAGACAACCTATCACTTTTGAACCTGATAGAGACAACAAAGAGACTTATAATAGACCTATATCTATGCTGGAACTACAGACAGCATTATCCAGGTGTGTTTCAAAATCACCTGGTCCCGACAGCTTGCCATATATATTTATTCAGAAATTAACAATCAAGCAGTTGCATCAACTATTAACTTTCTATAATTACATTTTCTTAAATGGGTATCCTCATCAATGGAGAGAAGGAGTGATAGTGCCTATACCTAAGCCAAATAAACCTCGCACCCAAGCTACTTCGTACAGACCAATAACCCTAACAAATTGTCTTTCCAAACTACTTGAAAAGATTCTTAACAGAAGACTCCGAAACTTTCTTGAAAGTAAAAATTTTTATGTAAAAACACAAAGTGGATTTCGTGCTGCACACAGCACACTTGATCCACTAATTAGATACCATCACGATGCAAACTCTGCCCTTAGGGAAGGCAAGTTCTGTGTGGCTGTGTTCATTGATATTTCACAGGCCTTTGATACAGTATGGCACCATGGACTACTGCAGACTCTAAAGACAACAGGCATTAGGGGTCCTTTGGCATTATTTATACAGGATTTTCTGAAATGGAGGAAAATATCTGTTAGACTGGGCCAGAGTCAATCCCCCAGCTATCCTCTACACTGTGGTGTACCACAGGGATCGGTTATGAGTCCAACTTTGTTTACAGTACTTATTAACTCCATATTTCATGGAGTTAATGATAACATTAAAACTTCCTTATATGCTGACGATGGAGCCTTGTGGACTGTATCACCAGACCTCCGAGCTGCCCTGTCAGACATGCAATCCTCTCTAAATTCAATTTCCAGGTGGTCCCACAGTTATGGACTAAAACTTTCACCTAATAAAACCACAGCAATTATCACTACGTTTAGACAAACCTATAATCCAATACACCTTCATATAGACAATGTACCTCTAAACTACGCCACACAGGTAAGATTTTTGGGAATAACCTTCGATAGTAGGTTGACCTGGAAGTTGCATATTGATTCCATTAGATCTAGATGTCAGAGGGACCTGCAGTTGCTTCGTCTCATCTCTTATGACAAAACGAATACTGACTATACTATACTTAGGAGATTATATACTGCACTTACATTGTCAAAAATTGATTATGCCTCATTTCTGTATGCAAATGCTTCAAAGACACACCTAGAGAAACTTGACAGGGTACAACATGCTGCAGCTCGCATAATGCTAGGAGCACTCCCAAATACAGCATCGTTTAAGCTAGAAGCTGAAGCAAACTTGCAGCCCCTTAAAATAAGAAGAAAGCAACTGCTCCTAGAATACGGTGCAAGAATCTGTACAATAGCAAATCACCCAGTAAGAGAGTACCTCAAAAATTCAATTGGGCCACACAATTTTCTCTCAAACAGCTACAAATTATCAGCTTTGGACACACTGTACAGAGAACTGGAAGAAGCCAACATACACATAGATAATATGGTCTCAATTCCACTTGCCACAAAGTACATCTATGATACTATTAATGTTCATTCCAGCTTGGCCACAATCAACAAAAATCAACTATTGCCGAAGCAATGGCAAGGGCTATTTGATGAGATGGTAAACTACAAATACCCCACTCATATATTGCTCTATACGGACGGATCATACAAAGATGGAAGAACAGGCTGTGGTGTGTGGAACTCAGATTTCCAGATGGTAGCTAGACTACCTGAAAACTCTACAGTCTTCACAGCAGAACTCCAAGCAATATACATGGCATTAAAACAAGTGGCTGATAAAGAGGGAGTATTTCTTATACTGACAGATTCGTTGAGTGTGGTGCAAGCATTGCAGACACTAGATATCTCTGGACACTACTTACTGTCAGTCATTTATAATTTGGTTAAAAGCAATACGAGAGCAAACATAACCATTGAATGGATTCCTAGCCATATGGGAATCCATGGAAATGAGGAGGCTGACAGACTAGCAGTGCTGGCTGGCAAATTGTCACTGGTGAGGCAGGTACCAAGGTCAAAATCTGAAATGCATAGATCCATTAAAGCCAAATATCTAGCAGAGTGGTCTAGAAGCTGGGCAGACATTGGACCTGCTTTGAGACGCTTTAAACCTGAACTTGGACCTACAGCATATGCCGAAGAGTCAAGAAACACCCAAGTAAAAATGTCAAGGCTCCGCTTAGCTACCACCCTATATACCCATGAACATTATTACAGTAAAGCACCTGCAAATAAATGCCCCGGATGCAGCAATAGAGCTACTCTAGCACATATGGTACTTGATTGCCCAGCTTTGTCTCAATTTAGACAAGAAATGATGGAATACTGCAGAGTAGAAAATTTGGAATTTGGGTTGGTCACAGTCACTTCGCCACCCTCCCCTTCAAGATTGATAATAAACTTCTTTGAAAAAATCGGCCTTGTCAACAGAATTTAATTCTCAATATATACTGCTAGGCGTTGTCAAGACTTGTTAAGAGGAAGACGACTAAATCTACAATCTACAATCTACAGTTGTTCAATGCATGTTTGATTAGCTGTGCGAGCTGTTCGAGCCAAGAAAACTAAAGTTAACACTACTAGTCTAGATTTTGCTGCAAAGTTTATTACAAAAACTTAAGCTGTACAAATTTTGACGTAGCGAATATCTAAGACACCGGCGCCATGGGAAAAGTCTTTTCTGCTAATACTTGTGAAGGGTGCACGCCAGCTGAATCCAAGAACTGGCATGTCTATACTAAGACGTGTTGTTGCAACAGCTGCAAAAGCAAAAGTACCACTGATCCCAAATACAAGTCTCCTTCCACCACCGAACTCGAAATGAGGGAGCGTTTCCGCGATTACGATGGCTTTAAGAGTGTGAAGTGCTGGGGGCAGTTTAACAAGTATTCTATGATTATTTTCAAACCCAAGGAAAGCACTGGCCAAACTAAGGAGATAAAAGATCACCAGATAAACAATAATATCGTACGGACAATCGAAAGTTTTAACTCTGATGGCGGCAAGCCTATTATATATGTTGCTTCAACATTACCAGAGGGAAACATTTCTGAAATGGATTACAGAAAACATTTCTCCAGGTATGGGGACATCCATGCGGTATATGACAGCTATATAAGCCCGATCTTTCAGTCAGATGTAAGCCAGATATATCCGCCCGATTTTGGCTATGTTAACTGTGTCCTTCAATTTAAGGATAAACTTACTGCTGCTGCTGCTCAGGCTGATCTACATTTGAGTTCTGCACCATATAGAAATACGTATAAATAGTCCAACAGATTGATATAAATTTGAAGAAATTTATAAAATCCTTTGGTGCATAATTGAAACTTTTGCTATATCTGTGTAGTTCAGGTTTATTAATGTAATTAGTTGTCAAGGCTGCACATTTGGGTCTCAAGCTCAAATTTTGAGTCTTATAAATTTTCATTGTATGATTGTTATGTTTATTGCAAGGTTTATAAGCCTTTTTTTCAACAAACTGTTTTTAAATTAGTTTTGTTAGATTAAGTATGCACAAATGTCTAAATATGTCAAATAAGTTATTTTTCGGTTTAAAAATAAAATTGATTGTGTAAATATCTTTAATACATTTAGTACTCTGGTAAAATATTAAGTAGCAGTAGCATATTTTTGTCACTCCGCATGTTTTCTCGAAGATTTACAGCTTATTTGGAAAGTACAGTTTTTGAAGAATTCTATGTGTTATTTATTTTTTGTTACTTTTTCGTTGGCGATCCTACGTATTTCGAATACCTGCACTAGCATCCCTACTACCTAATTCCTGCAACTGTGTTTGGAAGATCTAGTTTTGTTTAGCAGGAACGGGTGCAAAAAGTTACAGAATGTGTTTTTAGTAAGTTTGGGTATTTTATTATAAGTTTATTGCTGTGCTCGTTGTTACACAAAAAAAACTGATCTGAAACTAGTCTAGTGCTGTTGTAAAACCTAACCGGAGAAACTAGTTAAACACAATGTGGCAAGCTATTAAAAATTTACTAGTTTATCCGTTTAAACATATCAAATAGACATGATTTTACCATGATAGTTATACTGTAAGTTACAACTGTGGTTCAAATTATATTTTAATGTTTAAAGTTTTCATTAAAAAAAATAAAATATGGTCAGAAGAAGCGAACTCCCCCCGCCGTGCTCATATGCAGCTAATATACAAATATGTTAAAACCATTACTACCGCATATAGCTGGTTTTTTTATGTTTTTAGAATTTTTTAAAAGTTAATTTGAGGCTTTATACCAGCTATCCTTTTGCATGAACATTTTTTTCAATAGTTTTTATATCTGTAAGCAAGATAAGATTGTGGGGGTTAGTTTCTTCCTTTAATCTAGTTACCTAAATTAAAGTTTCCTAAATTGAGACCTTGTATTTAATCGAATGTTTCAGCGCGATTGGGGAGTAGAACAGTTATAAAAACTCTAGAAAATTCGGGTTGTTTTAGTTTATATAACCAGAGCCTCTAATCAGGTAATTTGTGTAAAT
>JBAGKJ012069752.1:0-11703 GCA_037179465.1 Phronima sedentaria | reverse complement strand
ATTATTTTTTTAGTACATCATTAAAATTAATTCTGCACTGGGGGGGGAGATGATGTTATGGTGCAATCAGTGTGCTTATAACTAATTCTCTCTTTCCCTTCGTGCAGGTGTATGATAATGTGGTATTAAATTGTATTAAAAACATTAAGTTTATACATAATTAAGGAGTTGAAATTTGAGTAAGAAGGCGGAGTTAAATTTGATTAAGAAGGTGCGGTTAAATTTGATTAAGAAGGTGGAGTTACATTTTTGATCAAGAAAAGCTGATACTGAAACATCGAAGTTCAATCTAGGATTACTGGAGGGAAAGTAGATACAAAGTTTGAGGAAGCTGTTGGAATTCAGTTGAGTTGAGAAGTCGGACCATTATTTCAATCAGCATACAAATAAAAATTTATATCAACACAGTGCAGTCTGTAGTGCAAGATCCTGGGGTGAGTTGAAACCATATCCTAAGTGTTGTTTCTTCTTTGTTTAGCTAAATATAGACTGTGTATATATTAATATTAAGAGTTGTGTACATAGTAAGATGGAAGTTTTTTGTATATAAATACCATAGTTATTGTAAATTGAGTAGGTCTTTAGTTGTGCATCCTGTTTCAGGGAGCTCACAAGAAACTGGAAGTTACCTACTGTTCGTGTTCACTAATGACATCAAGGACTATTAAGATCAAGTCCAGACTACAGTCCTGTAAATTCGAAGAATTGCGCTTTGCCTGTTATACATGTGAAGTTTGTCTATTTAGCTAGTTAGGTACGTTACATACGCGTAGCTTAGATAGTTACCCATTAGCTACCCATTGAGTCCTGATTTTGGTGACGGATATATTCCAGTCATTGTATGTATAAAGTATAGTGTAAGTTTCAAGGATAATTGAAAAACTAAAGCTATAGTCTTTTTTCCCCATTTCAATTTATATATTGTAGGATCTAAATTTTTCCAAATTTAATACCCAAAACTTCTATATTTTTATTAATCCAAATTTTACAATTCAGCAAAATTTACATAAGTGTCCATGAGTGGATAAATCTTTTGTGTCGCTTTTGATTTGAAATTTAAAAGGATCTATTTAATTAGGTTCCTATTCATTAAACTTAAATCTTTGAATTTATTAAAAAATTGATATATAGGACTTTTGGTCCGATCATTGATAGGCGTCAATTGTAGTGGCGCACATCATTCCTTGACAACTATAAGGACGTTTTACTTTAAAAAAATTCACTTTTGTTTTGTCATTGTTTTCCACATGAAGGTACTCATAGTTGGTCATAGTTACGTAGCTGATCTCAAGGGGTTAGGCGTGAGTGCGTGACTGACCTAATTATAGAGAATAAAGAAATTCAATTTGATTATATATATAAGAGGGGTGGTAAATACGACGACTATTTACAAGATCGTCATCTGTTTGCGAGGGTAAGTAGTCACACCCCTGACGTTATTATAGTTATATTGGCTGGAAATTCTATCTCTACTAAGGTAGAGAACACAGCTATATACGCTAAAATCAAAGCTTTTTATAGTAAGCTAAGGGAGACATTCCCACAAGCCATCATCGTAGCATCGCAAGTTGAAAATAGGTTTTACAAGCCTGGGAATCGTTGGGACGGTCCTGTAGGAGCTGATTATAACGCCCGTAGGATAGCAGTAAACAATTACCTGGCAAAGCGCCTCAAAGCTAAGAATCACGTGTTAATGGTTGCTGGTCCTCAGAGGTTGGACAATCAAAAGTATTATAGAGATTTTGTTCATCTCACTAACGAAGGACTAGAGAAGTATTTTTCATATGTAAAGAAGATGATATCATTTATAATTGTTGGACCATTGAAGAAATAAGGTGAGTTAGATTATTTTAGGTACAAGTTATTTATTGTTGGTTGATATCTGGGTTGCATGACATATGATTGGTCTCGGAACTAAAACCTGTGTAGTGCATGTCTTGGTGTCAATATCAAACACTATCACTGAGCTACCACTACATAGTAATTTATGGGGGCTTGACCGGGATCATTTTGGTTGTTTTGAGATCACTTATGTGTTTGTAATCGGTGTTAGCCTGTCAATAATTCACTTGTGAGCTTCTTTGGGATCTCCAGGAGGTAATATATATATATTTTTTTACAATGGAAGAAGTAGTAGAAAGAGGTGCTATCGGAGGAGAGAAGGATGGAGAGTTTGGAGATATGGATAAATCATTAAATGATCTTAACCAATGTATGCATGAACTGATACATGCAGCTAAATCAAAAAGAGTGGGTAAATTTTCCGATGAGTCGCGTGAGAAATTAAGGGGGTTGAGGAAGATGATGAAGGAATTGATGAGTGGTGATGGTGAGTCTGAGATGGATAGTGAAGTAGGTGAAGAGGAGAAGAAGGATGTGAAAGTAAAACCTGTAATAAGTAGTGAGTGTGATAATTATAGTGAAAGTACTGACAGTAAAAGTGCTCCAACAGGATTAGACTCTGGTACCTCTTCAGGTAGTCAACCAAGGAAAGGCATAAAGGTAAAAAATGAATCCAAGTCAAAGAAATATAGAAGAAAAAGTAGAGAGGTGGACTCTGATGACAAGTGGTTGAAGTTACTTGACAAATTAGATAGTAGACAGACCCCAAGGTTAGATAAATTTGATTCAGATGTTGACACACTTTCAGAGTACTTAAAAAGATTTGAAGACTACTGTGAGAATAATATAAAGGGGGATGAATCGTTTTGGATAAAGGAGCTAGAAGGTCATCTGACAGGAGATATGTTGGAGGCATTTGTGTCAATGAAGGGGAGGAAGGAAAGTTATAGAGAAATGAAGAGAAGGTTGTTGTCATTGGATCAAGATATGAAAGTCACTAGGCGAAAAAAGTCTAAAGAAAAATTTCAGAATATAAAACCGAAGTTTGAAGAGAATTTATTTCTTTTTAGTAATAGGGTGGAAATACAGTTTCGGGGAGCATATCCTAGAATTTCTGAAGATAAGTTGCAATCAAGTTCTACCCTAAGAGAGAAATTTCTGGAGTTTGCTCCAAAGGATTTTAGAAAATCCATAGAAGACAAAGTCCTCTCGGCAAAAGTAATGGGTATAAAAGTAGACTGGGAGCAGGTGCAGAAGTTTGCGAGGTTTTCAGAATTAAAAGTGAGTTCACCAACGGCAGAAGGCAGAACGGAGAAGCCTAAGGAGATAGCAATAAATTGGGAACAAACTTGTAAAGATGAGAGAGAAAAACAACCTGATAATAGACAGAAAAGTTATAGTAAATTTTATAATAATAATCGGTATGGTAGTTTCAATCGAGATAAATTCAGAGACGAGAATCAAAATAATACTGGTAGAAACTACGCTAATGATAATGCACACTACAGCAGTCGATCAAGACCTGTTAAACTAGTGTGTGATTATTGTAAGAAAGAGGGGCACCATACAGATGTTTGTAGAGCGCGACTTGGGCTATGTCTTATATGTGGAAAAGGGGGACATTCCCTGAGTCAATGTTACTACAATCGCTATACACAAGGTAGAGACCAAAGTGCGCCCAGATCTAATGGCCGTCAAAGTCCTCCGAACACAAGGAATGGTAGGGGCAAGCAACGGTCAAACTAAATAGCTCCAGAAGGCGAGAGGGTGACTCTGGAGCTGATGCCACTACCCCTCAGTATAAACAAAATAGGAATAGATTTGAACACTTGACAATTGATACAACTGGAGATGAGTTATATAATTCTCTTAGTATTATGGAGACAGGTTCAAATGAACATAGAGATGATATGCAAGTTGAACAGGTTAAAGATATAGATAGTGGGCAGCTTGCAATTACTGTTGAAGATAATACTGAAGATTTGTCAAAAGAAGTTCTGCCAGCTGAAGTTATTGATATGGTGAATGGGCCAGAAGAGGAGCCGGAAACTGAGGACGTTCTACATGTACCAGTTGTAAATCTTTCCAGACTTATGCCGGTTAATTTAATGTTTGTAAAGATACAGTTCAATGGAATTGAAACGCTAGCCTTAGTCGACACAGGAGCCGCTGACAACGTTGTGCGGCAGGACCTTGTCGATAGAGCAGGTGTTTCTATTGATGTTTCGGAGGTCCGAAACATAACTGGTGTAGGTGGGAAAACAACTCAAGCGTTCACGGTTTCTAATCAATCTGTGCGAATTTATGGAATTGAGACTAAGCCTACAAGTTTCCGAGTAGTTCCAAGTAACAGGACTAGTTATTCTATTATTCTTGGCCTCAACTTTTTAAGAGGTAATAAAATTATTCTTGATCTAGCCAATAGCAGACTGACGATCCCAGTAGCAGGAGGAGGACGAAAAACCATTGAGGTGCACCCAAACTCAGGTGATATTAAAGGGGTGATTTATAATGACATAAAGGTTCTCGCTACTAACACAACTAATATAGACCAGGAGGTTGTAGAGGTTAATTACCAGTTTGAACTCCCGGATTCTAGTGATTCAAGTGGCATGAACTTTTATTTTGATGGTAATAGTAGAAGTAAGAAATTCAGGGCAGTAGAAGGAATAATCAGTGTAGAAGAAGTAACAGGTAAAGTATTTATTAAAAAGAGAGAAGGTGAAGGGTCTAAGAGTTTACAGGTTAGAGAAGGAGAAGTGTTGGGAGTTGTAAATTCGATAATTGAACTAGATGTAGAAGATGAAGGAGAGGAAGTTCAGAACCTGCTGGACTTCAAAGATAAGATTGATCTAGATCATTTGTCGGATAGCCACACACAAAGAGTTTACAACATGTTAGCACAGGTGAGGGAAGTCTTATGCAAGGATGATTTTGACATTGGTGAAGCACATGTAACGCCACACCGTATAGAGCTTACAAATCATTCACCTATCTGGCAGCGGCCTCGAAGATTTACGGATCCTATAAATAAGGAAATCGAGAAGCAATGTCAGCAGCTAGAATCTATGGACATTATTGAGAAGGCTAAGTCAGATTGGAGCTCACCTGTTGTTCCTGTTCGGAAACCGGACGGTTCATTGAGGTTGTGTATCGACTACCGGAAGGTGAATAAGGTAACGAGACACATGAATTACCCGATTCCTAACCTCACTGACGCAATCTATAGTGCACATGATGTAGAATACTTTTCAACCATCGACCTAGTCAAAGGATATTATCAGATCCCGATACATTCAGATTCTCGCAAATACACATCCTTTTCCACACCCTCAAATCAATACCAATTCAAACGCCTTCCATTTGGATTGCGCAATAGTGGACTGCAGTTTCAGCAGAATATGATGGAAATATTGTCAGAGTTTTCCACTAAAAGAATTATTGTCTACCAAGACGATATTCTAGTAATGTCTTCTTCATTTGAGGAACATTTGGAGTTACTGCAGAAGGTTTTAAATACATTGAAAATAAATGGGATAAAAATACAAGTACCGAAGTGCGAGTTTTTCAAGAAGGAAGTTTGTTTTTTGGGACACATTATAAGTAGAAATGGTATTACAAAGTCACAAAAATTCATTAAAAAAATTCGTGATTATCCTAAGCCGGAGAACGTGACACAATTACGCCAGTTTCTGGGCACCGCCAACTTCCAACGTAAGTTTGTCGACAACTTCTCCACAATGTCGCGGCCGCTTACAGTACTAACAGGAGGTGCAAAGAGGAAGAAACTGGTCTGGAATGAAGAAATGGAGATTGCTTTTAATAAGATCCGTGAAGAATTGGCTAAGGAAGTGAGCTTGGCATTCCCAGACTATTCTTCATCAGCAGAGCCATTGGAATTATATGTGGATGCATCTGCTGTGGGTGCAGGTGCATGCCTCATGCAGAAACAAAGGGGAGAACATAGGCCCATTGCCTATAATTCAGTAGCATTCTCGAAAGCTGAACAGGCATATTCTCCTATTGAAAGGGAACTTTTAGCCTTACGATGGGGGGTGAAGCACTTGAAATCTTTCTTGTTCGGTGTACATTTTGTAATTTATACAGACCATAAGCCCTTGTTGTATTTATACAATATGTCCAGAGAGAACTCTAGGCTTATGCGTACAGTAAGCGAACTAGAAGATTTTAATTACACCATCAAGTACAAACCTGGATCCCAAAATCAAGCTGCTGACGGTATGTCTCGTATAATTCAAGCCTCTCAACAAGAAATAGATCCTATAACTGATGCTCCAGTGGGACTTCCTAAGGGACTTAAGGTTGTAGAACTCATACCTGGGGGAGGGAACTCGCTGTTTGAAGCCATGTTGGTATCTCTTGAAGAAGTGCGTGATAGTTTACAGGTTGACATTCCACACACGTCAGGAGAGCTAAGGAAACTCTTGGTAGACCAATTAATTACCAACCCACAAAGGTATAAACTTAATTTAGACAAAGACTCCAGGAGAAGATTGAAGGCCATGAGACATGATAATGTTCTTCCTAGAGAGGAAGTATTGCTAGTTGCCGCAGATGTGTTCAATGTCACAGTCATGGTGCATTACGGTATGCCGTCACCAGTGGTGTACAGGGTATCGGATAATCAAGATCGAGCCTTGTATATACACTTGCAATGCCTTGCTAACATACATTTTAATCCTGTTAGGTGTGTTGGGAAGGATTATCAGCCCTTCATCGAGCACAAATGTGTGTACTCTTTAGATTATGTCCCTACCATTGTTGAAGAGAACAGGGATGACGAAATAGGGAATGAGATTAATGTCATAACTGCTCAATATGAGGAGGAAGTAAAGTGTAACCATATACATGACTCTACCATGTTCTGTAGGTATGTGTTCGAGGTGGATGGAGTTAAATTCTGCACGATAATTGACTCTGGAGCACAAATTAGCTTGATCACTGAATCATTATGGAATGCAGTGAGAGAAAAGCAGGGAGTTTATGTGGTAGATGATGATCCAGATGCATATATTGCAGGGTTTGGAGGTGCAAGAATTAAAATATTGAAGATTGTAAATTTGAAGTTGGGGACATTAGAAGTGCCGTTGGAGTATGATATCCCATTTGCTGTGATAGAGGACAAAGAATTGCCATCGTGTGGTTTGCTTGGTGCAAATTTCTTAAAGCAAAATGGGGTAGTTATGAACTTTCAACATAACTTTATACGTGCAACCAATTCTCAAGGAGAGGAGATAATGTATCCTATGAAGTATATAGGCAATCAACAAGAAAATAGTTTTGTAGGTCAGGTCGAAGCTCATAGTTTCAGTGTTTCGAATTCTGAGAAAAGTGAAGAGGACACTGATGATGATGACGTGAAGGTTGATTATAACATTAACGGTGGACAAGATTTCATGAGCATACAGGAAGGGAATCACGCAATAAGAAGTTTAAGGAATAAGGTTCGAAGACGTATTCCACCGGATAAGTGGAAGGAAAGATTCTTGCATCAATATAAGAGGTATTATATGGAACTTGAAGTTGTGGACGGTTTACTTGTGAGAAGGAGCAAAAATTATGAATCTATTGTAGTTCCATTTGAATTAATGGTTAAAATAATTTATAAAACTCATGTTGAAATTTCCCATATTGGTGTTATGAAGTTGTTATATACAGTACAACAACAGTTCTGGCATCCGGCTATTGACAAGACAGTTAGAGATATTTGTAAGTCTTGTTTGCACTGCCAGGTTTTCAAAGTTTCTAGCCAGAAAATGTACCCACCTACTAGGAAAATACAAACTGATTTCCCTTTCGAGTTATTGACGGTGGACCTTATGCAGTTACCAGTGTCATCGAGTGGTAAGGTAGCTATACTTGTAGCTGTTGATCACCACACTAAATGGCTTAATGTGGTCCCCATCAGAAATAAGAAGGCAGATACAGTTACAGAAGCGTTTAAGCGACATATTCTTGCGGCATTACCTAGAATACCTGTAAAGGTACTTTCAGACAATGGCCCGGAGTTTCGCTCAGCTGTCTTCAACGAATTAATGCAGGAGTTTGGTATTGAGCATGTGTATTCGACCCCATATATGGCTTCGTCTAATGGTTGTGTAGAAAGGTGCAACCGAACCATAACCCAAATGTTGAAGGGAACACAACGAGATAATGAGAACTGGGAGGAAGCCTTGCCTAGGATGGTGATACTATACAATGCGACCAAACATTCCCAGATTAACATGTCACCATCGGATTTTCTCGTTAAGGAATCTCATAATTACTCAGGTAAGATACCAGTGAATCAGAAGACTCAGGAAGAATGGAAAAGAGGTCATCCCAAATTTGCCCCTTATAGGGTAGGACAAATTGTGTTGAAGAAAGTGCAAAGGATAGGTAATTTAACATCTAATAAATTGATGGCCAAATTTGAAGGACCGTTCAAAGTTGTACGGGTACACGAAAATGAGGTGACTTACATAATTGAGAGGACTCATCATCCTTTTGAAGAGCTCAGGGTTCACTATAAACAAGTCAAGCCGTTTTTTGAACCCCCTCATTATCTCAGAAGACTAGTGCATTTTGAAATAATACAATATGAGAAAGTATGTGAAAGGAGTGTGTCAGTAGGGCAAGATATGCCAAAGGAATCAACCGATGAAGAAAGTACGGATTTGATAGAGCGAAGAAAAGCACTGCGGTATATCTCAACTACACCGGTGGAAACTGAGGAAGATATAGCTGGTAGCCAGGCAATAAGCTATGGGAGACCCACTATTTCAAGTCCGCGTGTGGGTAGACTGATGCTGAATAAAAATTCTCGAATTAAGGTTGTTATTCCGACTGCTCGTAAGGTTTCATCTAATAGACGGCGTGTGGTTCATGATGTTGGGTCTGAACAACATGTCATTAGTGCTCCGAGATCAAGGGTCTCATTGAGTCCGATCCTAGAGAGGAATCAGTCAATCCAAGACTCAAAACGTAAGAGTAAACAAGATGTTTTAACTGAAGACACCTCAGGTAGTATTCCTACGTCTCAGTGTGATACTGAAACTGATGAAATAACGTCAACTAGGGAAGTTACATTGGATTTCCAAGGATTTGAGAAATCTATAGGAGGTGAATTGGATTTCAAGGAAACTAATGTATCTATGAAGGAGGGTGGAGAGTTGCGAATAGAAAATCAAGCTACAATGAACAGAGGATTTTTAGAGAAATCCTTGCAAGGTGGATCTATTGCGCAGGATAGAAACTCTGGTAATATTGGATATTTAACCCCATTAGAAGGTTTATATTGCTCAGAAAGTACTGGAGAACATTATATAGAGGCTTGGACGTCCACTCCAAAGGAAAAAGCGACGAAAGCTGTTCAAGTATTCAGTCAAGAATTGACAAGAATAAATAAAACTAGATCTCTCGAAAATATACACATGTTAGAATCAAGTTCACAGAGTAAAAGAATTACTGAAGCCAGTCTAGACTTAAGCGGTTATAAATCTTTTGATTTATTTAGTTTTAAGGATTGGTTAGACAAGAGAGCAGCGATGGATGAGTATCTTAGTGGTTTAGAAGGTGATTGGGAATTTACAGTGGAAAGTATTAACCTATTAGATAAAAGTATTGTTGAAGATGAAACGGTTGCACTAAATGTCAATGAAGAGTTTGGAGCCGAGGCTTACCAAACCCCGGATGTACCAATCACAGATACTATCGTAAATAGTAGAACTCAAGAGCTTATACGTCGGATTAGGGAGCGTGCAAGTATGCGTTTGAATTCAACAAAAAGTTTAAAAGCTAACAATGCTCAATATTTTAGGTTGATGTTTGAGGGAGATATTTCCAACAATATTCTGGAGACCCGAAATGACAAGGAAATAAATAAAACTCAGGTAACTAATGTTTCAAATTTGGATTTCTCTGGTTTCACTGATAGTGGTGTTCCCTGTAGACTTGGGCCAATGACCAGATCACGTGGGCCTGTCAGGAGTTATCCAAATGTGCTAGGCAGAGCATTAGAGTATGGATTACGGAAGTGATTGCCAGATGCGGAGGGGGCAGGTTAGACGGGTTCTATCACAACGTTGTACTGGAACGCCGTCGTCCTTTAACCAGCTGCATCTTGGTGATCGCTATCAGGTCCATTGCCAGCACGAAGAGGAAGGAGGCGCATAAATAAGGGTAGCTATGTCTATATATACATATAAACGATTCCTGGTGTTTGGTAAATATTTTTAGCTAGTGTCTGCGGCGATGATGGCGATTGGGAGCGTACTATGATGGTGGTTTACTATATTAAGAATTGAAAATTATAAAAACAAGCCAGTAGTTTCAGATTTCGACCAATAACGTTATCAAATCTGTACTCTGGTCTTAAATAAAGACATCAGTATTATTTAAATATAACTAATTTTGGATTCTTATAGAAGTGATCAAATTGCGTTTCCATGTGTGAAGATTGTGACATTAATTTGTGATTTTGATGAGTAATAGGTCTTGCTAGTGGTTTGATTGGCGCTAGTTTCAGACTAATATGTATATGTATATATATATCTGGGACTTCGGGGTAACTCATTATATCGTTAGTTGGAGAATAATTTAACTGTTTATTGTTTAATTTGGAAAGGGAAATGGTGAGTAATTTTCCCATAAAAAAATGAAGTTAAATTCATATTGAAAGCGTTTTGCATTAATTTCATTTTTTTCTTATAAAAATAAAATAAATGTGTATATAAATATATATATATGTAGGCATACCTTATACATAGTTAAGTTCAAAATGAAAGTTTTTTTTTTACTTATTATTACCGGAATATGTCAGGTCGATGAGTCTTAGGAGGAGTATATTGGGGTGTAAAAAGATGATTGTAAATATGAGAAGAGCTATCTTTTGTTTATTTTGTTTAAAATGTTTATGAATTTATAGTTAACATGATTTTCGTGATATGGGACTCACCTGGGAGATAGCATCATAATTACCGTGTATGGAAGGGCAGAGAAATTACTACAATATTCAGTCAAACACCCGCATTATTTTTTTAGTACATCATTAAAATTAATTCTGCACTGGGGGGGGAGATGATGTTATGGTGCAATCAGTGTGCTTGTAACTAATTCTCTCTTTCCCTTAGTGCAGGTATATGCTAGTGTGGTATTAAATTAAATTAAAAACATTAAGTCTATACATAATTAAGGAGTTAAAATTTGATTAAGAGGGTGGAGTTAAATTTGATTAAGAAAGTGGAGTTAAATTTGATTAAGAAGGTGGAGTTAAATTTGATTAAGAAGGTGGAGTTACATTTTTGATTAAGAAGGGGTGATACTGAAACATCGAAGTTCAATCTCGGATTACTGGAGGGAAAGTAGACGCAAAGTTTGAGGAAGCTGTCGAAATTGAGTTGAGTTGAGAAGTCGGACCATTATTTCAATCAGCATACAAATAAAAATTTATATCAACACAGTGCAGTCTGTGGTGCAAGATCCTGGGGTGAGTTGAAACCATATCCTAAGTTTTGTTTCTTCTTTGTTTAGCTAAATATAAACTGTGTATATATTACTATTAAGAGTTGTGTACATAGTAAGATGAATGTTTTTTGTAAATAAATACCATAGTTATTGTAAATTGAGTAGGTCTTTAGTTGTGCATCCTGTTTCAGGAAGCTCACAAGAAACTGGAAGTTACCTACTGTTCGTGTTCACTAAAGACGTCAAGGACTATTGAGACCAAATCCAGACTACAGTCCTGTAAATTTGAAGACTTACGCTTTGCCTGTTATACATGTGAAGTTTGTTTATTTAGCTAGTTAGGTACGTTACGCGTAGCTTAGATATTTACCCATTAGCCACCCATTGAGTCCTGAT
>JBAGKJ012058642.1:0-14162 GCA_037179465.1 Phronima sedentaria | reverse complement strand
ACAAGTCGATCCGAGCTATATTGAAGTCACAATGAACGATTTTGCATGATTTTTGACGATTTTTCAGCAAATATTGCGAAAACTAAATCTTAAATTACTAGAAAACTATACTTCAGATCGAAATATACTATACGCCAAATGAAAGATCGTGACAAAATGGTCCTATATAGCTATATTTCAATGCATTACCATAAGTATTATGGCTGATATGACCCATTAAATAAGTTTTTTTAGCATGCATTCACCGGACATATGCACCAACCTATATAGTTCCTGTGCATAGGTGTTAGGATCCAATAATTCAGAGTTGTTTGAGCAAGCCAAAATCGAGCAAGACATTCTATGCACTAACCTGAAGCACGCACAAACCGCTATAGTTCCTGAAAATAGGTGCTAAGATTCAATACTTCAGAATTGTTTGAACGCGCGCAGCGCGCGAGACATACCATGCATTCACCGCCAAACTATAGCTCGGCTCCAGTCATACTATGCGCCAAATGAAAGAGCTTGAATAAATTGGTCCTAGGTACCAAATTTGATCGTCTTACTATGTGTACTTTTTGAGAAAATTGATATGTGCAATTTTGGAGGGGGTGGAGGGAGGGGGTCAACTTCCAGTAACTGGGAAAATGCCGTAAACCGTTAACTCAATGAATAAAATAAGTTGCAGTTGAGATATTTTGAGATATCTCGTTTTATATGCAAAAATAAATACATTCTGATATATATTCCTTATAAGAACTACATAAGGAAACTACAAACCATATTTCAGCCTAATCTGTTGAAAAATGAAGATTTTAAAATTTCTAATTTACCCCTGAAAATCCCATTTTCTATGTAAACATTTCGTTTTCTATGCACAAATAAATATTTTCTGTTATATATTCCTTATAATAACTATATGATGAACCTACAAACCAAATTTCAGCTAAATTGGTTAAAAAAATGAATATTTAATTTTTTAAGGTACCCCTGAAAATCCCATTTTCTATGTAAAATCGAAAATATCTCAAAAACGGATCACACGATTTTGATTAAATTTTCACACCATTTATAGGAGTCCCAGGCGTAGTTTTTGGTATAAAAAAATGGGGATTATAGCGTAATTTTTGTCTATAATCGAAAAACTGGAAATTTTTTTTTTCATTTTTTTTTTCATTTTCTAAGACATTTTTGGCCAAAACTCGGATTTTTTTTTCAGCTCATGTGATATCGATGTAAAGGCATAATTAAATGCTTTCATTTGAGACCTTGTTTGTTAAAATCGGTTGAGTGGATTTCGAGATATTCAACTTTACGGAGACCCGTATCGTAAAAATGGCTTTTTGGCGATTACGGACGAAATTTTAGGAGCACATGAAAAATGTTTACAGATCCTTATTCCACTCAACAAGACCTTTCATTTGAGCTATGTATGAACTCTATAGGCCGAGGTCTCGGCCTTGTCCTTGGCCTTGTCCTTGGCCTCGGCCTTGGCCTCCTGGGACATACTGACTCCTAGGGTTCACCCTCTGGTCGCACCAATAATAGGGTTGGATGATGTTTTGCTATTTTCTTTTTTAAGGGTCCAACTTTATACAACCTTGAATCTTATTTCAATTCAGCGTAAAATATTAGCACGCTAAAACTTATCACAACATAACTACACAAACATGACTCACTTTGACATTGTTTTTATAAATTGGTTGGTCGAATATTTTTTTTGTGAGACCATTACTTCTTAAACACTTTGCAAAAGATATAAAGTTAACAAAATTAAAATATAACCAACTAAATAATTTACAAACCTTATCTTTTGGGGAGATCCCTGCAACCTTAGTTTTTGTTCGCTGACTAGATTGTCGTTCACTGCCTGATGAAGAAGTCGGCGGCGTTCGAGGATTCCTCTTGCGCTTCTCTGGACAAATCTACAAATAGCAATTAACACCGAGTAAAAAAAATGTTTTTTTTTTAATAATTAATATATTATTTACATCAACAACGTCGATCAGACACTATTTTTCATATTATTTTCAAAAAATGTACGTTTTGTGCATTTTTTTACAATAGCTTTAAATTATATCTAGAGAATTTGTATTACAGAAAAAATTCAATAATACTACATTTCAGTGTAAATAAAATTTGTTATTATAATTGACACCCATTTCTTAACTTCAGATGTTAATATTATCAAATTGATTATTATGAATAAAAGTTTATGCGATATAAGCACCAAGCTCTCACTAGAGATTACCGCTTAAGGGTTTTTCTGTTAAAGACCACAAAGTAGTACCTTATCGTATTAAGTGCAGAAACCCAATAATATACAAGTGCTCTACATACATTTTTCAATTTATAGCTTCATTACTATATATATTTTTTATTCTACATTACTTAATTAAATAGATCAGTGTTACAGTAAGGTGGAAGATAACTGTTACAGACAAATATTACCTAATGATGCGTCTATATTTGTTTACCTCATAATTAACAATTGACAACAAGTATAATCAACTGTTTACCAACTACCCTGCGCTTGAGAGATAAACACTTCGGCTAATAAATAGGTAACCGTGACAATATAATAGGAGCATAATGACTAAGTGTTTTAACAATGTTTCTAACCTCAACTGCGGCTGGCGATTGAGAAACAGACCGAATTGTTGAAGATGTTTCCTCCTCACACCGTACAGGTACCTGTTACACAATAAAACAAATTGTTGGTTGGGCCAACTGTTTGCCAAGATGCAAAATGAAAATTCAGATACAGAACAAACACCAGGAAAGTTTAAGTTTTAACGAAACGTTTTAGTGCCGTACTTGAAACAAATATATCAGGTTTAATTTAACTGAACTCATTTTCGAATTAATCAATAAATTTTAAACTAATGAATATTATCAATAAAAAATCATGCAAGGAGTGCATTTTCATTTCGCTTAGTACTAAAGTCTGCCTAGTTCTTATAAGAGTACCAGTCTGCTTGGTACCAAAACATTATCCCTAACACATTTTTTTTAAATTTAATTTTAAAATTTAGTTTAAACATGAAATATGTGTATGAAAAAGCAATTCAGTAAAGCAATTAAAAATTTCTATATTAATCAGAATTAAATTAACTTCAAAATTAACATTATTCATTAGGTTTAATTTTTTTTTTAATATTAGGTTTAAAATAATAATATTATGTACTGAAAAATATTATTTTTATGAAATTATTTTTTAAAATTCACACGCTTGAAATTTTATATCCAAGTCTGTTAAAACAATATAATTGATAATAAAAAAATAATTAGAAAAGTTTTATATCTATCATTCACAGCAGAAAAAAAATGTTTTTCAAATTTAACGTATCGTGTTTTCAAAATTATTCATAAATTGTCTGATTTTTATAAACCTTGTTATGTTGCTTCTGGTTATAGGTCTGAACTAAGTTATGTAATTAAATACTATATATATACTATAAAAAATAGATAAGAAAAAAATTGAAAAAATACACCTTACCAGTAACAATAAAGCCTTTTTTTAAACCGCTTTTAGGGTCAACCAAAATAAAATTAAATAATAGAAATTAGGATTGAAAATGCGTGGTTTTCCTATAAATATCAACGTAACTGTGAGTATTCGATTTTGATTATGAATACAGTTACACAATTTATGCAAATATCTGAAAATTGCACCTTAGGCACCATATACACGTAGCTATCTCAAATTATGCTGAAAAAATAGACTATATCTTTCTTTTTAATATATGAAGACATGGTGATTACAATAAAATAATAAGTTTATAAATTTGTAAAGTAAATATAAAGAACAAACATTAAATAGAAAATAAATTTATACCAAACAATGAAAAAATTATAAAAACACTAGCCACACACAATGAAAAACAAAACAGCAGTGGTGATATTAGATAAAAAACAACACGTAATTCATAAATGGTCAAACAACTAAACTCAAGCAAGAATATACTACAAAATGATATGCTATATAATTTCATATAAAAACCATGTTGAAGGAGCAAACATCAGTAGTATTCGTTGGAGATCGATCGGCAATATTAGTTACTTCTTTTCCGCGGCCTTTTGATATTAACTGTGGGTTAAGTTGAGTCTTTTGAACATTTCTCGCTTTTGCAGACTGGAAGGAACATAATCAAAAATTAAACAAAAATATTACAAAAAATATATGACGAGTGAAATTAAGTAATATTTTTTTCTTATTCATTTTCGAATATATAAAAAAAGTTCATCACGACTTTGTAAAATTTCAATTGAAAACTGATTATTTATTTTAATAATCATACAATAGATATTAATTGTTGTAAATGTCAAATATTATGACAAGACCGAACAAAGCTACAATTTTCTTTTAAATTTATCGTAAACCAATGGACATTGTAAAAATATTTACTCAAATGCATAAAATTGAGCTACACTTTCAATAACCCTAAAATCTCTAAATTCGTGGTGTAATACATCCGTATTACAACACTTTTGATTTCATTTTGTTATATTTTATCGTCTCGTGTAAGCACTAACAGCTGGATAAGAACTGGTGATTTTGAAGTTCACTTTTGCAATATAGTTATAAATGCCCATGTTTGTTTTCTTAATGTGTATTTTCAACAAACAATGATTATAGACAGTGGTCGTATTTTAATTTGAAGAAAAAAAGTATTTACATATAATGCTCTAATAGTAATATTGAAGAAGGTTGTCGTAGTTTAAAGATTTTAATAACTTTATTTTAACCTTCTCACTAAGTTGGTTACCTCGCTGTATAGAATTTTTTATTATTCTCTTGAATTTCAAACAAATATATATGATTATTTGCACCCACTTCATATTTATATAATACAAAACTATGTCTTACAGGGATAATTTGGAACACAAAACAATAATAATACTTATATCTGTGGTATTGCAGACATAAAGTTAGGGGATAGACTGATTTGCCACCTAGTATATTTCGCCTTAAAATATTACTTAAAAAAACTCACTTTAACTCTTTTGAATTTTCCACGACCATCCCGGGTGGTGGTTGAGAGTTCTGGGTGGGGAATTGGAATAAGCTCCTTCTGGCTGCTCTTGTCAAAATGCCCGCCTCCTTGCATGGCCTGGGACGGCTCATACCCCCTCTGAAACACAAATACAAAAAAATAAATATGCGCAATTCTCCTTTATGAGAGGAGCATAACAGCAACAGATTTTTAATCCATTGTTATACGATATATTTAATATAAAATTAAATATGATATAAAAATTTTAAATGTAAAATTAAGATTATATATTAAAAAATTTATAAGCTTTGTATTTGTACAAAAAAAAACAAATAAAAAGTTATTACCTTTAACGATTTAAACTAAAATTTATAAGTATAATACAACGCGTTCCAATTTTTTGATTTTTAACTTTGCCATTTTTTTATTTCTAAAATTCAGTCGTTCCGAAACAAATGTACCTTGATTCCAGTTGAATGTCTCATTGACCCATAAAATGTAAAATGTTATTGTAAGTTTGATTCGTTTAAAAAAAACACTAACTGAAACCTAACAAAAAGTTATAACAAATTATAATTTATACTTGAAATGTATACGTAAAATCTAAAAGTTTTATCATTTAAGAAATAGTATGGTATAATATAACAATGATAACAGTGTAATATATTATTTTATGTTAAATTACTATAATACTAATTATATAAATAAAATATTATAGCATTACACTATTACATACTGTGTTATAGATTCTCGTTTTCAAAAGCTAACAATCCCTTTCAGAATAATTCAAAATTATAATTTGTATTTTTCAATATAAACTGGCTATTTTATACAAGTTAACAGAAACAATGCTTATACAAAGAAACTGACCGCATCAACAGGGAGATCTTCTGGTGTATTGGATATGCCGTCCGCCTTTTGTTCATAATTGGTAAGAACAGAGCTTGCTTGGCGGCTTGAAATCGTCAAACCATAGGTATTGATATGAACATTTTCAGTAGGGGGTATCAAGTTTTTATTTCTAGTTAAAATAAATTTTTTAACAAATTCTCTTAGTTCAAAACCTTTATAGATCAAATCCTTTGGATCTAATCCATTTTCTAACATGATAGCATTGCAGCACGCCAATGCTCCACAATCGTTAGAATTAGGTTTTTGCACTTTACATTTTTGGAAAATTATTTTGGACGGATCAGTTATATTAGGGTATGTATTTTTCAACTGCTCTACTAAGTGAGTCTTCTCTAGTCTATCCACAGTAGGCAATGAATCGTAAATCAAAATTGTATCTTCTTTTTGCTTAGAGACTACATAATGAGACCTATCATGATGAATTTGTGCTTTACCATTATTTTCTGTAGAAGTTAAATTTGAAAAATAACAAAGCGGAGGAGCAATTTCTAATATTCGTGATACCATTGTTATAATGTCCATATCAATAGCCATGTTTGATTTCATTAGAGTTATATCCCATTCAGGAATATTTCTCCTAAGTTCGGCATCATAGTCCCGTTTCCTTTCATTAAGCAACAATACCTGCAAGAAATACAATACGATATTAATAAATGTAATGAAAACAAAAAGAAATACAAATAAATTGTTTTTCTAACTGATTATTTTCAATAATATAGAATTACCTCGTTGCTATTTTCTTTGCGATCAACTTCAGGGCTTCTTAACTGAGAGCAGAGAGCGGCAGCATAGCTCATACTCTTGGGCGTATAATCAATTTCTGGTTTTCGGCATGTCTCCCTTGATCCAGGACTTGCCTTTGACCTTGTTGACTGTGTGGGATATATATTTTTTGTATCAGTTGATCTATTCTTCAGTTCTGCTTGCGTATTCTGAAAATATATGTAAAGAAGATAATTATAGCAGATTAAAAAAATAACTCAAGATCTTGCTCTGCAAACTGATCAGCACATTTAGTCAAAAAAATCATCCATAAAATTTGCAAGTGCTGATATTAAATACTTCCACGTGTCTTGGATATTGAAAAAATATTTCAGAATTATTACATAATTATTTTACTAATTTTTGAAAATCTATTAGCAAATATAAAATTGGTGTAATATATCCGTATTACTACACTTTTGATTTAATTTTGTTATATTTTATCGTCATGTAACCCGGAAAAAGTTATTGGGGAATACTTTGGGGACGGAGACAGGGGCAGAAGCAGAGACAGGAACAGAGGCAGAGACAGGGACGGAGACAGGTTGAGAGGCAGAGACAGGGACGGATACAGGGGCAGGGACGGAGACAGGGAGAGAGGTAGAGACAGGCACGGAGGCAGAAGCAGAGACAAGCACGGAGGCAGGAGCAGAGGCAGAGACAGGGACGGAGAGAGGGATAGAGGCAGGGACGAAGACAGGGGGCAGAGACAGGGGCAGACACAGGGGCAGAGACAGGGACGGAGGCCGGGAAAGAGACAGGGGCAGAGGTATAGACAGGAAAGGAGACAGGGGCAGAGACAGGGATGGAGACAGGGACAGAGGCAGGGACAGAGGCAGAGACAGAGGCAGAGACAGGGGCAGAAGAGACAGGGCACTGAAATTTCACGGAAACGGGATCGTTTGTCGACCCGCATCGGTCAAGAACACGGTCCGTTCATTAGCATAAAATCCTAGATATCTTCGTAAATCAAATAAAGCAGTCCTTGAGAAGAACAGTAAGTAATCTTGGTATGCATTTTACCACAGTTCGAAGTGTCTTGAAGGTTGCTGGTCTGAAGTTTTATCGGCCGAAAATTGTTCAATGTCTGAAATCGACGGATTTGTCTCCCAGGATTAATATTAAGGAACCCATGCTGAAAAAGATTAGATTCTCCGTAATTTTGCTAACCTTATCATTTTTTCGAATGAGGCCATTTTCCACCTCGAAGGATGGATAAATAACCATATTGCAACCCATTGGTACATAACAAACCCTCACTGGAAGATTGTAAAATCCTTACACTCACCAAAAGTCATGGTATGGGTGGCAGTGGGACAAGCTGGGATTTTTGGTACTTTTTTCTTCGAGGGTAACGTTGACGGAGAATCTTATCTGCAGCTGATAACAGAGAAGTTTCATCCTGAATTTTGTGGAGTTCAAAACTCTTCCGAATTCTGGTTGATGCAAGATGGGACTCTGCCTCATTGGGACAAAATAGTGAGAGAATGGATGAAAGTCAACTTTCCGGAGAAGTCGATCGGACAGGGAGGTGCAAATGAAAAGAACATTCCATGGCATCCCCATTCAACTGATCTAACCCCAATGGGTTTCTTCTTTTGGGGTTTCATAAAAAAATAGAGTATACGTACGAAACTACGAACTACTTTGGGTAGTTTTTTAAGGTAAAAAATTTAATGTTGTGATGGTTATGATTACTTTAATTTGGGTTTTTTCTGCAGTAACGTGATTTCTGAATTTAGATGTTCAATATATACAAGCAACTTGACTTAGAAATAAAAATAAAACACACAAATAAAATTTTATACAATTTCAAAGAGCCTATTTGAGAAAAATAAAAAGTAAAAAATATATAATTTTCATGATTTAAAGAAATGTATAAAACTTTTTATGGTCATTTCATATTTGTGTAATGCAAAACTGATTCTTACCAAATAAAATATCCTTGGAGGACCGGCTAATCCAATTATTTATATTTGCGGGATTAAAAAAGTAAATTAAGTGCTGGATAGCTTTTCCAACTTAGTTATTATTTGTTGAAAATAAATTTGTTTGCGAGAATATATTCAATTCAGATATACAAAGAAAAAAAATAAAAAGTATAAGATAAACTGACATATTGTATATGAAAATTCTAACATTTTTAGAAGTATATTGCAAAAAATAAAAAATAGTTGTTTATTTTATTTTTTCAATAATATATAATTACCTCTTTGTTATTTCCTTCGTGACTGCCTTCTTTATTTGGCAATACCTCCTTCTGTATTTTGACATACTTCTTTCTGTATACTTCTTGGTTGCCTTTTTTGTTTGGGCAGGGCTTCTTTGACGATTTTTTTCCTGTTGAGTGTTCGGAATCCTGAACTGTCGTATCCGCCTTCTTATACTGAAAAATAACAATTAAAAAAATATATATATAGTAGTTTTTTTAAATTACTTTGCTCCAAGGTCTCCAAGTTTTTTTTTAATTACTTTGCTCCAATTACTTTCAGTTAAACACTACAAACAATTCATAACACTAGACACCTGAATATATATATATATATATACTGAAAAAAATCATCCGACAAATTTTTAAGTGCTGATAAGCAATACTCCCACATCTTGTATATTTAATATAAACTTAAAAATTATTACTTAATGATGTTACTATTTTTACATTTTTCTAGATAAAATAAATTTATTTTGAGACACCCTATTTAAACTTGAAGATTTGTGACTTTCTTTAATACAATTTAAATTAGAGCTTGTTTACTTTTAATTATTAGTGAACTTTTTTAAACCATAAATTTCTAGGAAATTATTTGCTTACTTAAAAAATATGATTAATAAAAATACGGTTACTTTAAATGAGTAATTACTAACCTTTTTGCAAGTATCCTTGTGTGGCCCCAAATTAGATTCTCCACATTCTGAACACTTGGCAACCTTCTTTTTCGTCGTGAAGCGCATGGTGTACAGTTATAAGATATATCTTAATATAACACTGCAGAATGCAATTGTGCCGCTATAAGTAGAGGAAAATAAAATAAGAAATATCTCAATAAAACACTGCAGAATGTAATTGCGCCCGCTACAATTAGAATCCACGAACAACCAGATATAGAGAAATAAAAGTAAACGATAAATACGTATGCATTTTACCTTAAACAAATTAAACATTAAGAAAATCATTTATTCTGCTTTCCATAGACACAGGAGCACTAGACATACTACAATTCATCAAAGATAATTCCGTATAGGTACCCACAAATGAGGATCTAATTAAACTCTACCAATTTCGGTTCACATTCACATTAACACAGACACAAATGGCAATCATAATGTTGTTCTTATAAGGTAAACATATTGCCATATAAAAGTATAAACAAACACAAAATATTATGAAGTATATTGCATTACGTTTAGTTTGTTTACATATGGATAATAATTCCTCAACGCTATTTGTTTAATACAATTGCGTGACATTAACTGATATGTTTATATAATCTAAATAAAAAATAGCAAATCTAGGGGTCTGTTCTAATTGACAAATATAAACCACCCCCTCCTAAAAGTGTGCAAAACTCTTATCTCTCAAAAACTACTTATCATACATATTGAGAAGAAATTTGCACCAATCTTTTCTTCCAATTTTTTTATTACTCTTCCAAATTTTTTAAAAATGTACTTGATTATGCTCAGGAACTATGGCTGTGTGTGCATTTGTAAGGTGAGTGCAGGGACAACAAGCATTTTTCTCAGATGTTTGCAAAGTTCGTGAGTTATTTGAGACTATTTTCATTGAAATTTCTATTTTTTTTGGGCAATAAAAAAAATCGAGAAAAAAAAATATTTTCATCGCACTACGTTAACTTATGCTTAGCAACTATAGTGGTAGGTACAAATGTCCGGTGAGTGCAGGGTCAAAAACCATTTATCTCGAGGATTTTAAGGTTAAATTCATTTGAGATTTTTTTTTCATAGTTTTTTTTTTGTAAATTTTGACAGAAAACCCAAAAAATCGGAAAATAATATTTTCATCGCGGTACGATAAGTAGTTTTTGATAAATTGATTTTGCGCATATTTAGGGAGGAGGGGCGGGGTTCTTTTTGTGTCGGCTAGGACAGAAAGTCTTGTTTTGCTAAATTTTTAGTTATATTTCTCCAATACAACAGCAAGATCGGGAAAACCGAGACTAAAGATGTTCCAGTTGTAACGAGAGAAAACACTCCAAATTAAGTTACAACCACTGGCATCCTAACGTCTACTCTAGTCCCAAAAAAAAAACAAGAAAAAATTAAAATCGAAATAAAACATAAAGGGAGCATTACTTGGCGCAACTGCAGTTCTGACATCTATAAAATTAATTAGGGTTGTAGCCTGGTTCCTTTAAAAATGACACCCAATATATTGTGGACAAGGGTTAGGTAATTTACGACCCTCATTCTGGTTTAGGCGGATAATCCTCATGTGATTCATGAACCAGACCACTACACGAGATAGAATGAAGAATGAAATTGTACTCCGCTACAGTTTTCTCTATTAAAATACAAGTCCGTCCTTGATACCAAAAATGGTGACAAACAATGAGGGGGAAACAGAAGTTACTTCAGGTACAGAGTACCTAGTCCTCAACTCCAACCAGACATTAATTACGCCAAGAACCACTCAACAAAAATATATAAGTCAATAACTGTGTCCATGGCATAACATGCTACCATGAGCGGGTGCCTGCTGATGGCAAAATTAAAACTAATGCACTTAGATATTCAGATAAAAAAGAATCTAGAGAACAGTTTTCACAGTTTATAACAAGATGCAAGAAATAAGCAAATTTTCACAACAAAATAAAAACATAAATATCTCAATAAAAAAAAATGTTCAAAAACTGTAGCTACACTGGCTGTCCTTCCGATTTGCAACTCTACGAGCACCAAAGTACTTCGAATCAAGGCCTGATTCATTAAACTACAAACACCCAGTATATGAGGTACAAAGATTTCAGCCTTTAACTCTGACCCCTCATTACGCTTAAGAAGAGTCATCCTCAGCAGAGTCCTGAACCAGTCCACCGCCGCTACAAGTAGATGAAACTAAAATCCATGAGCAACCAGGTATAGAGAAATAAAAAGAAGCAATAGATAACATATGCTTTTTATTTTAAAGAAAGTACAAATATAAGAAAATCATTTAGTCTGCTTCCAAGAGACTCAGGAGCACTACCGCCACTACAATTCATCAACGAAAATTCCATGCAGGTACTCACAAATCAGGATCTAATTAACTTCTACCAATTTCAGGTCACATACAAAATAGCAGAACACAATTGACAATGGTTATATTTTTGTTCAGAGGTTATCACAATTTTAATGTTGCCATATATAACTGTAAATAAACACAAAACATTATGGGATATATTGCATCACCTTTCCTTTGCTTGCCTATGGATTAGTAATTCATGAACTCCATCTGTTGAGTCACATTAACTAGTATGTTCATGTAATCTAAATAAAAAAAATAGTAAAACTAGGGGGGATGCCCTAATCGACATAAATTAACCACCCCCCTAAAGGTGTGCAAAACTCAATTTATCTAAAACTAGTTATCTGGTGAGGAAACTTGCACGATATCCTTTTTATTTTTTCCTGTTTTTTTTTTAGTTACTATTTCAAAATTTTGATAAAAAAATGTAGTTGATGTTTGTTTGTTTCAGATGGCTCTGAATTAAAACATCAATGCAAACTATGATCAGGAATTGCGATGAAACTTGCACCATAGCCTTTTTTATTTTTTTCCGTTTTTGGTTACTCCTTCAAATTTTTGAAAAAATATGTACTTGATTTTTGTTTCGTTCAGATGGCTCTGAGTTAATACATCAATGCAAGCTATAATCAGGAACTATAGCGTTAAGCGCATATGCCCGGTGAGTTCATGGAGGGTATAAATCGCCTTTGGCTCGATAAAAAAACTGAATAGCTGTATCAATGCAACCTATGCTTCGGACTATAGCGGTGGGTGTATATGTGCACTGTACAGTAAATGCAAAAAGTGTCTCGCTCGCCTTAGGTTCGATAAAAAAAATTAATTATTACACCAATGCAAATTATGGTCAGGAACTATAGCCGTGGTTGCATTTTTAAGGTGGGTGCAGAGAAAACAACCATTTTTCTCAGATGTTTTCAAGGTTCATGAGTAATTTGAGACTATTTTTATTGAAATTTCTATTTTTTTTGCAAATTTTGAAAAAAAAATAGGAAAAAATATTTTCATCGCACTACGATAACTTATGCTTAGCAACTATGGTGGTGGGTACAAATGTCCGTTGAGTGCAGATCAAAAACCATTTATCTCGAGGATTTAAAGGTTAAATTCATTTTAGATTATTATTTTTATATTTTGAAGTTTTTTTTTTTTGGTAAATTTTGACAGAAAAACCAAAAAATCGGAAAATAATATTTTCATCGCGGTACGATAAGTAGTTTTTGATAAATTGATTTTGCGCATATTTAGGGGGGAGGGGGTGGGGTTCTTTTTTTTTTGTTGGCTAGGACAGGCAGTCTAGTTTTCTTAAATGATTGGTTATATTTCCCAAAATATAACAGTGAGAGCGGGAAAACCGAGACTAAAGACGTTCCAGTTGCAACGAGAGAAAACACTCCACATTAAGTTACACCCACTGGGATCCTAACGTCTACTCTTGTCGCAGAAAACAAAACAAAAAAAAATCGAAATAAAACATAAAGGGAGCATTACTTGGCGCAACTGCAGTTCTGACAACTATAAAATTAATTAGGGTTATAGCCTGGTTCCTTTAAAAACGACACCCAATATATTGTGGACGAGAGTTAGGTAATTTACGACCCTCATTCTGGTTCATGCGGATAATCCTCATGTGATTCATGAACCAGACCACCACACGAGACAGAATAAAATTGTACTCCGCTACAGTTTTCTCTATTAAAATACAAGTCTGTCCTTGATACCAAAAATGGTGACTAACAATGAGGGGGAAACAGAAATTACTTCAGCTACAGAGTACCTATTCCTCAACGCCCACCAGACACTAATTACGCCAAGAACCACTAAAGAAAAATATATAAGTCAATAACTGTGCCCATGGCATAACATGCTACTATGAGTGGGTGCCTGCTGAAGCAAAATTAAAACTAATGCACTTAGATATTCAGAAAAAAAAAGAATCTGGAGAACAGTTTTCAACAAGATGCAAGAAATGGGCAGATTTTCACAACCAAATAAAAACATAAATATCTCAATAAAAAAATGTTCAAAAACTGTAGCTACACCGGCTGTCCTTCCGATTTGCAACTCTACCAGCACCAAATTACTTCGAATCAAGGCCTGATTCCTTAAACTACAAATACCCAGTATATGGTGGACGAAGATTTCAGCCCTTAACTATATGCGCCCTCATTCTGCTTAAGAATAGTAATCCTTCGCAGAGTCCTGAACCAGTCCACCCAATGAAACAGAATGAAATTCCGCCAGCTACAAGTAGAGAAAACTAA
>JBAGKJ012047532.1:0-12815 GCA_037179465.1 Phronima sedentaria | reverse complement strand
AAACACACATCTTGGAGACACGGCACGCCGAGTTGCTCGATTTACTCAAAAACACACTACCGCGGTACACGACTCAATCAGAAAATTACAAAAATATAAAAAAACAGTTATGGGCGCGAAAAAACCGAGCGAACACGTGCAAAACAGGCCTACACTGTTTACTTTTTACCCAATGTAAACTCGATGTTTCCATACTGCGAGCGTTGCTTAGAAATCATTTACAAAAACTTTCGTTTATGCAAATACATTTCTAATCAACGCCCTAGTAAGGAAACTAAAACACACATCTTGGAGACACGGCACGCCGAGTTGCTCGATTTACTCAAAAACACACTACCGCGGTACACGACTCAACCAGAACACAAAACTACAAGTAAGGGTGGTAATAGACCTCAGTCTAAAGTAAAACAAAATTTTCAATCAAAGCTTAAGAGCAGAGGTCACTGTTAAGACATCAGTTAGACTCTCATGAACGTAGTTATCTTTAGCCTTATCGGTTTTCCATCTACCATGTTTTTTGAACAGCCGATCAGGTATACCCGATCGAGCGGCTGTCGTGGCTCCTCCGTGTCGGAAGGAGTGCCACCCATACATCTTTGGGTGTAAATTGATGGCTTTCAAATAGTAACCCAATTCATTTCTGGCACAGGTATAAGAAATAGGCTTATTTTTACTATCTAGGGCAAAAGCATCTTTAAAAACTATTTTCCTAAAAATAAACTCATTTGCAGATTCAATTAAATTAGCTTTACCAAGATAATGAAGGAGATTTTTACGAGGGCAAGCTACCGTACTACCAGCTATTATTTTAGTACAACATCCTTCCTTATATTGATCAGTTTTACTGGCTCTAACAGTTATAGAAAAATAGCCCTTAAAAAATTTTACATCGCCTGTCTTTAAGCTAAGGATTTCACTTATTCTGAAAAAACCCGCAAAAGCTAAAGTAGACATAGCACAGAATCTTAAACATCGTAAGTTTTTATCAGGACCAGCAAATTTTTCACAGATGGTTAACAGCATAGAACTAGTAAAAGGTTGTTTTTTATTTGTTCTTGGAGTCAAACTCCTTTTCACCCCTTCCACCATAGTTTTTGGAAACTGGTGGTAAGTGGGGTCCTCTAGCCCGCATAAACTGTGGGCCCATTTGATAGAGTAAAGATGGCCATTTACAGCGCTAACAGAAGAGAGTGAATTACCGATTTCACTGATATAAAGACCGACTAAAAGTGGCTGAGCAGGTAAAAAATTCTCTACATTTTTATTAGTGCACCAATCTACAAACTTCTTCCAATAGCCCATGTACTTGATGACCGTGGTCCGACACTTAGACTGCAGGGCTAGCACCTTTGCTCTCTTCACCATAGCTTGTAAGTAGCTGCTACCACATTCAAACTCCTTCCAGACGCCATGAGACAAGAGGTCTTCTAGCCTGCACAACAAAAGGAAGTATCAAACCTAAGAAAAAATATCACAAGAGCAAAATTTTTTAAAAAATTATTTTAACACGATTATTACACAAAAGAGCCAAAATTAAGTAAATCAATAGTTAAACTCTAACCGCAGAACATAGACATCAAAATTTACCTTATTGTTAAACATCTTATTACGATCTGAACTAAAAAAATTAGCAGGCTTACAAAAAATCTTGAAGTCTCTCACGTAGTCTGCGAAACCTTGAGGACCATGTAACAAAGGCCAAAAAGGCGCGGCTTCCCACTTTGGCACAACAATAGTTCCTGCTGCTTTAGACTTCTGAAGATGTAAGATTGATTTAGCAATCAAATTTATAGGAGGAACCAACCAATTGTTATGATTATTCCAGTTGTAGTTGAAAGCGTTAATACCGGATGAATTACTACATTCAAACTTTGAATTAAAATTCTCACATTTAGAGTTAATAGAACTTGCAAAGCGGTCAAAAGTATGAGGACCCCACAAACTATCAAAGAAACTAAATATGTGGTCATTGACCCTCCAGTCCTCTGGATCTTTAAATTTACTTAGTACATCTGCTTTCAAATTAAATTTTCTAGGGATCCATTGGGGGAAAATTTTTGTGCCTAGGCTAGTAGATAAATTTTCAATTTTTAACGCCAGAAACTGCAGGTCATACTTCATGCTGCCTGTTTTAAGGATATTTACGCAATTGTAATTATCCGTATACCATGAGACTTTAGAATTTTTCACATAAAACTGTAAAAAGTTTAAACAAGTAAAAAGTGCCTTTAACTCTCTAAATGTACTGCTAGAAGCGCTGTCCTCAATGCTCCACTGGAAAAAACACTCTGAATTGGGCACTTCTTCAAGGAAACCTCCTCCGCCTGTATCGCTAGCATCTGTGAACAGATGTAACGTCACATTTGGTGGGTTTTCTTGAAGAATGCTAGCTTCAATACTTGGACTACTGAAAAACTCTGACCAGTAAGCACATTCCTCTTTTATCAAATGACTGGTAGACAACACGCAGTCCCATGACACTGCTTCACTTATTACCATTTGAGTATACCGAGTTTTGAAAACAACCGAATCACCTATGGCTGGCCTAAGAGAAATAATTTGACCTACTAACTTAGCTAATAAACGAGCAGTTGTGTTCAGACTATTCATAACCTGATCTAAATGCGCTTTGATTTTTAGAACCTTACGGTTGGGGGCCACAAAACACATATTTAATAAATTTACCTTTATTCCTAGCCATTCTAGTTCATGTGTGGGCTCCCAAAGACATTTCTGATCGTTCAACAAAAAACCGCAATTAAGCAAATCTTTTCTTACACGGTTAGCTTGGAATAATAAAGTTGAATGACAATTACTAGTTAAAATACCATCATCTAAATAAAGCACGGTTTTAATTCCCTCACCGCGCCATTTATTGACTAATGGTCTCAAAAATTTAGTAAACACGTTGCAAGCAGAAGAAATCCCAAAAGGGAGAACATTAAACTGAAAAAATCTAAGTTTGTTATCTAAAAACCAAGAAAAACCTAAGAAAGTTCGATGTTCGTGAAAAATTGAAATGTGATGGTATCCACTCTTCAAGTCAAATTTAGCAAGAAAACCATCAGTTTCTAGGTAATCCGACAAAGTTTCTAATCCTTCGTATTTAACAGTGAACTTGAATAAATGTGAATTTACGTGTCGTAAATCTAAGATAAGTCTTAACTTACCGGTTGAATTTTCAGAAACCGACAAAGGGTTAACCACACATGGCCTAGAATTTAGCTCGGTAACGTAATCCAGAGAAAGTAAGTTTTTAATTTCTTTAGAAACAAAATCTGAATGTGTTTTAGCTGAAGAGTTATTTCCTAATGTAATATTTGGAGGAATCGAAATGAAGGGAATTTTATAGCCGAACTGTATCATATCCAAAATAAAAAAGTCTGTACAAAAAGTACGCCAAAAAACTAAAGAATTCTTAATATTTAAACAAGCATTTTTACTCAACTGCTTATGCGAAGCAACGGCTGTTGGGTCGGGACCCTCGTCTGCCGGAACCTTGCCTGACGCCAGAAGCTCGCAGCCCGAAGCCCGATGCTCGCAGCCCGAAGCCAGACGCTCACAGCCCGAAGCCAAACGCTCGCAGCCCGAAGTTAGAAGCTCGCCGCCCGAAGATCTTGAGTTTCGTGGGAGTTTCTCCATGCCCGTAGATCCAAAGCAGCTCACTGAAGTTCCGGTCGCCGTGGTTCTCGTTGTTAAGGGATCACAGGCCGGTAAAGCTTTAGCCGCACTGTTGTTGAAAATGGCTGTAAGCTTTTCAAAAAATTGCTGGTTCTCTGTAGGCTGTGGACTAGTAGACAGAATATCGTTATTGCAATTTTGGTTTTTCATCTCTGATAAGGGAAGACTTTTGGCTTGGGCAATTGATTCGCCAGTGACCTTGCCTGCCACAGGCAAAACATCGATCTTCATACTTGAAAGTTCTTGGCTTGTTGGAGGCAAGAAAAAACTGGCGGGAAGTAGACGGCTGCTGACAATCTGTGGGGGCTGCTTCTTCGCGACGAGGAAACTTTCGTGCTGCTGAAATGTCATCCCGCCTTTTCCTTTTCCTAGCGGCTTCGCTTTCAGCCTTCTTAATGCGCTTGCCATCGTCGCTGTCGCTCGCCAAGTCATCGGAAAGATATTCGTTTACCGTACTCCAACCGTATTCGGACTTGTCAGCCAACCTAATTAATTTTATCCGCTTTTTAAGTTCAGTCTGTGCGCTTTGCAAGTGGGTGGTGGCGAGCTCTGAGTTATCTTCTTGAACAGCTGATAAAGCAGATTGTACGTCGATCAAAACAGATTGTGCGTGGTCCAACTGAATTTGATTACCTTTTTTCTTCAGAGGACGGGAGGACTTTTTTGAGGCGGTAGCAAGACTTTCAAACTTCTTGTCGAAATATTTCTTGATGTCTTCAAAGCTCATAGTAGCGAGAACTCAAAAAACTAAGGTTCACGAGGTCACAAAAAAACAGTTATGGGCGCGAAAAAACCGAGCGAACACGTGCAAAACAGGCCTACACTGTTTACTTTTTACTTCTTCTTCTTCTTGCTTCAGTTTTAGTGAGGGCTCTCGGTCGGCAGACTCATTCACCTCAAGTACCTGACTTATAAGAGAAACAGCCTTAGAAATGTGATTTTAGAAATTTTATTACAAAAACATTAATTATTAGAAAAAAACATGAGAAACATTTATAATTTAAGAAGAGACATTAATAAAAGAGAGATGGATAAATATTTGTCACATAAGTTATAAGAATAATAAGACAAGGAAATAAAAGGGTTTTAAGGTATAAACATAAAAATTTCAAAGCACTATCCCCTTCCCTTTCCTTCGACCGAGGGCAAGGGAAAAGAGGGAACAGTATATATTTAATCAGTAATTTACATGTCTCTGGTCATGCCGCCCAGCATAGACAGCACAGTCCAAGGCCCCCCCCAAGCCATGGTCATATTAAACGTAATATCCACCACAAGCTCAGGGAGAGAGCCAAGACCGATGCTGGCTACCACCCGGCGACATGATCAAATATGTTTTGAGTAAAGTAATATTACAGATGATTTGGGTATGTGCAGGCTGTATATATACCTATGACCAGGCACCAGGCCACTGTCACACCACTTCAAGTAAGTGACCAACAGTGGTCATTTTCTGGAAATGAGGAGACAGCTACCCCCATCTAGTCACATTTACATATAAGACTGCTCCCAGAGGAGTTTAAAAAGTATCTTAAATTGTATTTTATATAATGATTTAAAGGGGATAACTCGGTGGAGCACCACCCCTTATATCTTAAATCATATTTTGTAGAATGATTTTTGGTCATAGTTAGTTTTTTATGGTCATTTTCAGTGGTTATTGGATGGGATAGGTTATGGATAATTTAGCTTGTCAGCCGTAAGTAATTGCTATAAAAAGCTAGAGAGGATGCGAAAAAAAGAAATAAATTGTATGGTTTGGCTAAATGAAATGCCGCTTTTAGGCTGAAAAGTTATAATCTGTAGAGTTTGTTTATATCATACAGATATTTTGCCACATTCAATCTACTGAGCCACGCCCGCGCCCAAGAAAAATAACTTCAGCAACCGCCACATAAGTTCAGCATTTTCGTGACATAAATTTATGTATTAAAGTACCTAATAATGCCTTACAGCGCACAGCTGCATAGGCTTGAGAAAATAAGTTTGAGAAATATACTAAACTTACGGAGCAACAGCCAAAGCCACCCCTCCAAGACGCGGACGTAGTTTAGTATTTTTGTGTCATACATTTATTTATTAAAGTGTCTGATAATGCCTTACAGCGTTCAGCTGCATAGGCTTGAAAGAAATAAATTGAGAAAAATAGTTTCATTATCTTTCCTTTTAAAGTTACAATCTGTAGAGTTTGTTTATATCATACAGATATTTTGCCACCAGGTTAATGATTTTTGTTTGTTTGGAAGGGTCATATTCACCTCCTCCGAGTAAATCTCTTAAGGTAAAATGCACCCCCATAGTCTGTAGTTCCTCATAAAGGACTGTTCTATGGGTTGCATGCATTGTACATGTTATAAAAATGTGTTCTATTGATTCTGTGTAGCCACATGCACATAAAGGAGAGGGGGTTAAATCAAATCGGTATCTATGTTGGTTAAAATTGGCATGCCCAATTCTGAGTTTTGTAAAAACTGTTTCTATTACCCTTGAATTATGGTTGGACCAGGGCCAGTATTCTATATTATTTCTTATTTTCTTTAGATGTAAGCCTGTTTGGGTAAGAATGGTGTTCTCATCCCAATATTCTTGCCAATGGGCAATTGCAAGCTTAGATATTTCTCTTTTTTTTTATTCGAGAGGAATAGGGATTGAGAGTGGGCAGTCTATAATATGAGCAGATTTTGCAGAGAGATCTGCAAGCTCATTTCCTTCAATATTTTTGTGTCCAGGTATAAATTGAAGGAAGACATTAGATAAAGTTAAATTAGCAAAAAATTTATGAATTTCAAATATAATTTTTTGGTATTTTTTTGGATAATGATTTGTGATTAAAGACAGACTGGATAAAGAGTCTGTGAAAATAACTATATTTCTATTTTGGTATATATGATTATTTAGGTTAATATGAGATAGTGCTTTAGCTATTGCAAAGAGTTCACACTCCATGATGTTAAGGTTTGAGGGTAGTTTATAATTTCTCATAAGAGTAGTATGGGGAAGTTTAAAAACTGCTGCTGCAGTGCAGGATACATGCGGGTTTTTCATAATAGAACCATCTGTATATATTTCTATATAGTTTTTATATTTTGAATTTTGCATTTGTCTAAAAATTTGTATGGCCATGTTGTCGGATAAACTGGAAACAAGATTTGAAGAAAAATTTGTGGATATTATATTATTGAAATTAAACCAAGGCGGGAGGGGTGAAACTAGAGGTACTGGATATATATCCTTGTACTGAATATTAGTGTTTTTGAGGGATTCTACAGCTCTAATGCTGCATGGAGCCTTTTCTATAGAACTGTAGTGGTCTATTCTTAATTTTAAAGATTGAGTAAAAGAATATTTGGTATCTATATCATCTGGTAATTCACATAGTTTTAGGAAATATTTTTGCAAGAGAGTTTTACGGTGAAGTTTCAAAGGGGGAATAAAACTTTCAACTTCCATGGATAAAATTGGGGATGTTTGGTGTACACCCAAAATCAGTCTTAAACAAATATTTTGTATTTTATCTATATTGTATAGATATTTATGAGCTGCATTATCATAGAAAATAGAGCCATAGTCTATTCTACTTCTAATTAAGGCCTTGTATATTCTGACTAGAGTAGTTTTGTCAGCTCCATATTGTTTGCTAGATATCATCCTGAGAATGTTAATATAAGTAGTTAATGAGGATTTTAAATTTTTTATATGATTGCTCCAGAGTAGCCTTGGGCTGTCAAGGGTCATTCCAAGAAATCTATGAGAGTCAACAAAATCAACATTTAATCCATTTAGTTTAATTGTTGGGGGTAGAATACATCTTTTGTTTGTGAACAACATAGCTTTAGTTTTAAAGGCATTTATTTTGAAACCCCATTGTTTTGCCCATGTAGAGAGTTGATTAAGTTGGCCCTGAATGATATCTTTTAGGTCCGCGGGATTATCCCCAACAGCAAAAAAAGTGACATCATCAGCATACTCCATAAATTTTACATTTTCCATTTTTGGCAAGTTAGCTATCATAATATTAAATAGTAAAGGAGATAAAATTGAACCTTGAGGTACACCTGATGAGATAGGAAATTTTTCGGAGGGTTCACCTTCAAATATCACTTTAAATGTTCTGTCTGAGAGATATTCCCTTAACCATCTAAGAATTCTTCCCTTGAAGCCCATTTCCTGAAGCTTAAAGAGAAGTCCAGTATGCCAGATGATATCATAAGCTTTAGTAAAATCTATAAAAACAGCAATCAATATTTGACCTTGGCTTAGAGCATTACGGACTGCTGTATCAAACTTGAACAGCTGATCAGTAGTCCCAAGTCTTTTCCTAAAGCCGCTTTGTGTAGGGCTAAGGCAATTTTGTTTTTCTATATGATGATACATACGGTTGCAAATTATTTTTTCCAAAAGTTTACAGAGGCATGATAGTAAAGAAATAGGTCTGTAAGATTCTGGTATGAAAGAATCTTTTCCAGGCTTAAGTATGGGTACAATTAGAGAAGTTTTCCAGATTTTAGGTATTAAAGAGAGGTGAAAAGATCTATTAAATATATTATGAATTAAATTAATATAATTAGAAGGAAGATTTTGGAGGAACTTATTATGTATCATGTCTAAGCCTGGAGAAGAGTTTTTGAGTGAATTAATATTATATTGGATTTCATAGAGAGAGATGCTGGCATTAAAATTTTGATAATCCTCCTCAACTAACGCCATGGTTATGGGGAGGAGTATTCCACTGCTTAATTTTGATTTGCATATTGAATTAAAATCAGATTTAAAGGATTTAGCAAGTAAAAGTGATTTTTGAGTAGGATCAGTGACCAATTCTCCCCCAGTATAAAGAGGAGTATTATTATTAGGTTTAAATTTACCTGATAGAGCAGATATTTTGGACCAGGTTGATTTAGAGGTGGATTGTGAGTTGATAGAGTCTATAAAAACTCTCCAAGAATTTTCTTTAGCAGCTTTTACTATTTTTGATGCAATTTTCTCTTTTTCTTTATATAGATTATAGTTTAGATCTGAGGGTTCCCTTTTAAAAGTTTCCTTAGCTGCGTATTTTGATTTTACTGCGTTTTCGCAGTCAGAATTCCACCAGGGTTTTGAATATTTTATATTGATTTTGGAACTAGTTAGTTTGCAAAATTTTTTAGAGTGTTGGATAATATTATTTGTAAGTGTTTCTACATCTTTGTTAAGATCATCCGTAATATTTATTGGGGGTAAAGTTTTACTCCATTGTTCCCATTTAACATTTTCAAATTTCCATTTTGGACGTCTCTTAAGAAAGGAAGTAGTTGGTTTGAATGCTACCTCTGTTATAATAGGGGAGTGGTCACTTCCTAAATCATGAAGAGCTAGGTATGAATTTGTCTGATGGGCAATGATGGAAGAGGTAAATACTAAATCTAAGGTTGAAAAGGATCTATTTAATTCAGAAAAGTGGGTATTTAAATTTACATTTATATTTAATTCAAGGTTACATTCCATGACCGCATCAGCCAAATTTCTACCAGAAACATTTTGGGGTGCTCTTGTATCCCATAATGAGTGGTGAGCATTAAAGTCACCACAAATAATGCTGGACTCAGCTAACTGGTTAAAATAAAAACAAAACTCCTGCACAGAAATTGATTCATTAGGGTTATAAATACTTAATATATCTAAGGTTTTTTGACTAGAAAAAAGTGTGGTGCACTGAATTTCAAGTTTGCCTTGGGGGAAAAGATTTAAAATTTTTGGTTGGCAAGAAATGTCATTTCTGACCAGAGTGAGCAGGCCACCCCCTCTGCTATTGATTCTATTTTTGAAAAAAGCTTTATAGTTAATAAATTTGGGTTCAGAAGGATTTTGAAGCCAAGTTTCGGTAAGGCATACTATTTCAGGTTTTTCAGAGTAAAGTTCTATTTTAAATTCACTTAGTCTGGCCAACAGGCTTCTACAGTTCCAGGATATTAATCTGAAATTATTACTCATTTCTGAGGTTTCCCTTTATGGTTCTTTTTATAATTAACCAATGTAAAGGGAGATTCAATATCAGCGTCATAGTTGGCTCTTTTGTTGGGGTTATCAAGCTCGTCATCGGAGGTTAACATGCTTCTATTGACTTTATTATTTGAGTTTGTTGAGCGTTTGTATTTGGAAACATTTTGAGGAGCATTGGATATATCATTGAGAGAAATATTTGTGTTGAAGTTTTCATTGAAAAGATTAAGAATTTTATCATCAGATGGTTGATTTTCTGTACATTGGCTGAAAAGTTTTTTGAAAATTTTTGCAAAAGATATGAGAACATTTTTTGAGATATTGTTAATCTCATTTGAGGTAACTGTAGATTCATTAATATTAGAAGTGTTATCATTATTTGAGGCAGATGTTGATTGAGTTTCATTAATAATATCAGGTTGTACATTAGTATTTTTAGGTTCATTTGGTTTATTTTGAGAATTTGTAACATTGCTTTGAGAATTTGTAACATTGCTTTGAGAATTTGTAACATTGCTTTGAGATATACGCCTAGGCTGATTAGATATAGATCTGGTAGTTATGCTTGGCATATTTTGCTTTTTTTGGTTTTGTGCTTGTTTTTTAAGAGCTTCACTATAAGAAAGCTCATCTATAACTCTTATTTTTTGGATTTCCTTGGCTTTTTGGAAAGCAGGACAACCTGGAAAGTTTGCTGCATGGTTGCCCTTGCAATTTGCACATGTTGTGTTTTGAACCTTATTGTTATTTTTTTTAAGAGGGCATTCTTTGAATTCATGTGCACCAGCACAGATAAGACATCTAGGTTTATACCTACATTGATTTGCATTATGACCATATCCTTGGCAACGATAGCATTGCCAGGGAGCAGCAATATACTGGTTTACCTTGAATCTTTGGTAACCTAGGAAAAGATGTTGGGGTAAAGATGCACCATCTATAGTTACTTTGAAGTATAGGGTTTTTTTCTTGTCTTTACCCTTAAGAATTCTTTCTGCGGACTCTATTACAAGGTTTCGTTTTAGGAGCTCTTCGGTGATCTCAACATCATCGGAATCAAGCCCAATAGGCCCAATTACACCATGTTTTTTTGTTTTGATCAAGGGGAGTCTGCATTTTACAGGGAAATTATCAAAATGAGTGGTAGAAAGACATTTTTTGAGGGTTTCTTGGTTGCTTGATTTAAGATCAAGAATCAATAAGTTTCGGAAAGTATTTTTGCGTACTTTATTGATACCTAGGGAAGAAAAAGGGCTGGAATTTAAGAATTTTGCTATTTTGAGATCATTATTGAAAAATTTCCTGAATTCCTCTCTGTTTTTACAGAGTGGTTCTACCAAAACAGTTATTGGGACTTCCTCAGCTTCTGAGATATCAGATAAAGCAGGGTCATAAAGATCTTGATTTAGGACATTATTTCCAGAAAGGGAAACTTGATTTAGATCTATTGGAGTAGGGTTAATTGAATTTTCAAAAATGTTTTGGCTATTAATGTTAACATTTAATGAGGTATTGATGGTTGATGTGACTATACCTGAAGAGGGTATAGTCGATGAATCGGAAAAGTCAAAAAGGGGGTTTTTAACGTCCATCGCCATGCTACTAGCTTCCTAGTTAGCTTGGAGAAGAACTACAGTACTACCTATATTATGAAAATTGGTCAATAAATATAAGAGAAACTTACCGGAGAAGAAAAGCGGACTGTTAGAGCCAAAAGCAATAACCAGTCGGCACGTAAAAATATCTTAACTTAAAACCTGCAAGAAAAAGTTAATTACCTGTACGCGGAAAATCAGCCTGCGGTCAGTCAGTCCAAACCAAAACTGCGATTGAGTGATAACTTCAAAGTGAGAGATGTTTCCATAAATATGTAGGTATATTACCAAATTAACTAAAGGTCCAAACATGAATTGGTACCTCAAAAGTAAAGAGCCCGAGTTATTAAAGGGACGCCCTTTACAACTGTAGAATCGTCGGGTTGACTGGTGAATGTGAAACAGTTGGAATTACTATTGCCCATCGTTGACAAGCATATCGCTGACTTATACCATGAAAACGGGCATGGAAACGCCAGCTTAATCCCAAATGGCCATCATTAGGTGCCATTTTTCATCATCGCGTGTAAAATACGGGTAGTTGTGCCTCATGTTGTTCGCAATCTGTTTCATAAGTCATTCCCGCGCATTCCCGTCAGTCTATAGAAGCCAGGACTCTATTTTTGAACCACCATTTCTTTGTTTGCAACTAACCACATTAATGATTCGAATACATTCAATAACCATCGATATACGTGTAAAAACCTACAGTACTTAGTACAGCAACATGTTTTTTTAGTTGATGGTGTACTTTAAACAACATCAATATTAGGCGTCTTGCCATAACCAAGAAACTCGCAACCAAAAACTCGTCGGCCTATCTCGCCCTTAAGCACCGGAAGCTCCGGCAGGCAGAGCCGTACCGAAGACGGACTATTTTGACTCTGTTGCTAGAAGACTGCGGTGGACCTTAGAGTTTCAGGTAAAAATGAGGCTCTGCCGACAGCAATCGTCTGGAAATGTAGGGAACCCCAAATGAAGCCCTCGTCAGGGGTGTCAGGGGTCAGCATGGTCCACGTCTTGGGAACGAATCAAGCCACAGCATTGTCCTTTGAGCCATACAGCTGCTCGCTTTGATCTACTGGGTCTGGGATTGATCTACATTTTGGTCTACTTTTTTTCCGGCATCCTGACGTTGGCGTCACTATACGTACATAAATAATGCACGCGGCTTAATGCAATCTTCGTGTACACTTGCGGCGTCTGCATAAAAGCCCGCAGTTGCAAGCCAACGCAATGTATAAACACTTTTTATCAAATGAAACTAACAACACAACAAAAATACATAAATACACAGTATTTAAATTAGAATTTTTAGTTATCTTATACCAATTACCAATTATTTCAGAATACGCCTATAAATAAACAAAAAAACTATTTGATTTCAAAGAAGAAAGTACTCAAAATGTTGCAAATCGATTTACAATACGATCATTTAAGCCAAACACAGAAGTTGGGGAAATTCCTAGACTATGATCCGCAGTCCCCCTCCCCATTCCCCTCGCCGCGTGCCCTTCGAATTTTTGAAACCTTTCTAGTTGTCGTAGGGTGTTGCTGTTT